>PVIH01001733.1:0-219345 GCA_004025045.1 Sigmodon hispidus | reverse complement strand
CTCCCTCCCTCCTTCCCTCCCTCTCTGTTTTTATTGTTTTCCCTCCCACTTCTCTTCTCTCCAGTGCTGGGGATTGAACCTAAGGCCTTTCAAGTGCTACACATGTATTTTCTACCACTGAGCTCCATCTCCACTTCTTTATTTTCTTTTACCGAGGTCTGCCTGAACTGACAGTCTTTCCCTCGTCACTGATGGAGTGTTAGGATGACATCACGTGTCACCACACTTGCTTAGTCATCGTTTCTTGATGCCAATGAACTCCTTATGGACAAGAACACTTCTTGTTGGCACCTGCCAGTAGTTTATTTTAATGCTGAAGTCCTACTAGGCTCCAGATGCTACATGTGAGTTAGCCATGAGCTAGGTAGGTATCCAAAAAGATGTAGATTTATATTAGAAGAGAAGCAGTTTGACTTTGGGAAAATTACACCAAATCCCTTGTGTCAGGGCGTGTCCCTCCCTCAGTCTAGTGCCATTGGAGGGCAGGGGCTTTTTAGAGGTGAGGTGTAGCAGGAGCGGTGAGGTCACAGAGCAAGGAGGGTGATGTAGGGAACTGTGTACACCCCTGGCATTTTCTCCACTTCTCTGTTCTGAGAACAGGCTCTATCATGCTCTCCCACCAGGCTGTACTGTGCTGCCCAAGGCTAGGTCAGAAGGACTGATTAATCGTAATTGGAAACCTATAAAGCCATAAGCCTAAACAAACATTTTTTTCTTTGCAAGTCAATGTGTTTGGGGTATTTGTTACAGTAAAAGACAGCTTACTGACACAAATCATTTGTTATCCTTTCTTTTTAATGGACACTTGTCTTCCTTAGATAATTTATTTATGTCACTTGATTTTTTTAATGCTCAGAAAATTTCCAACAGATTTCCCTTTTTTTTTTCATACTTTTTTTTTTCTCTCAGTAGAGATTTTGTTAACTTGTGGAACGTGTAGGGATCATGTTCTTGTGTTCATAGTTGAGAGATTTTATATATATAATTGAGGTAATATAGCCTTTATTTTGATTCTCCAGAAAAAGATAACCATCTCAGTGGCACTAGATTCTTGAGACAGCTGATAAAATGAAGCTTATGAAGGAAGCATCACTTGGTAAAGATGGAAGAGTGTTGAATGATGGGTAGTGTTAAGACTCTCATTCCTAAAATGCCTTGTATTTTCATGACTAAGCCTTGAGTTTAAGAAGTTAGAGATGAGAACACTTGAGCTGTGCCTCGAACATTTTAGTCATTTCTGTCTTGTTTTCCTCCTCCATAGAATTATTTCTGCTTACCTCACAAGGTCTTTGTGTGGATTGCTAGTTTATATTAAACATTCAGAGCGGTGCTAGCATGCTCTGGGCATGAATGCTAGCTATTATCCTTACCACTCTCAACTATTTGGACTGTCTCTATGTGTCTGTTTATTTTTTTGTCATTTTAATGTCTTCGCAAATTTTGTACTTAGCTATTTTAATTTAAATACATTCGCACAGATATCTAATTTTAATAAATTGTAATGGTTTTTATGAGAATCATCCAACCTATTGGATATTTTTGGACATTTAAGCTTTTTCTTCTTTAAGAAAAACTGATCATAGATATACCTACAATGAACAGATTCATGTCTTTTTTTTTTTTAAAACTGACACATAATTATTGCTCATGTTCATGGGTAGAATGTATGACACTCAATGCATGTTTGTGGCAATATGTAATTATATTGGGGTTTTGCCATAAGCTTTCATTTCTAAACAACCAAATCTTTGACACTAGTTATTTTGAAGTATACAATGAACTGTTGTCAATGATAGGTATTTTTCTGTACTGTCAAATGTTAGAAATTATCCTGCAAATCTAAGCACACCACTGGCTTTCTTTTCTTTTCCTGTTTTGAACAATAGCCTTATAATGATCCTTAGAAGTCTTCTCTGCATCGATGGATGTGAATATCTTATGATTATGCTGCCTCCTGATGGACTGTACCAGGAAGCATTGATGTTTCAATCAGCATGGTGAAGGGTTTTGGCAATTTAGCCACATGGTTTAGTGATTTCAACAGTCGTCTTGGAGAGGTAGTGATCCAGGAAAGAGGAATGCCATCAGCCTTTCCCCTCTCTATACTGCCTGTTACTTCCTCACTAACACAGTCTAAAACAGGGGCAAAGTGGCTGTTAGAAGTCAGCTTTTGTGGGCTCAGAATTCACTCTAGCCTTCTACTCACTGACTACCATATTTTTTTTTCTTAATAGCTCACTCCTTATTTTTATTTCTGCAACTTGTGCTGTATATATGTATAAAATGAAAACCTCTATTCAAATACAGTTTTCATTGGGGAAAAAATTAAAACAAACAGACTGTGGATTTAGTCCAAGTAAACACTGATTTCGGTAAATTTCACTTGCAGGACAGTCCATAACAATCATGTCTGCCCTTATTAACCCCAGAGCTACTCAGTGGCCAATGTGAAAATTTAAAGAATAATTTTAAGTGAGATTTTATTGTGTTGACATCTGGCTCATTTCATGTCATCTTAGGTCAAGCTCTGAGCACTTACAGTTCTTGGACTGATGGCTGGGAGCTTGGTCAGGGGCATCTGGAACTGGGCTGGGTGCTGGGAGAGTCTGCTGTAACATTGAAAGTAACTGCTGAGGCTGTCCACACATAGCAACTGCATTGGTCAGGTGCTCTACACTTTCTTTACTGTCCCTTTGGGGAAGAATTTCCCAACAGCTGCAGTGTCTCTAAGGACAGGTGACTTGGACAGACTGCTTCTCTCCCTGGCAAGCTTTTGATTTTCTTTGTTCTTGAAGCTGGGGTCACTCTGTTTCTTGCAGTCAAAGTAGATGCAGTATTGGGTGAAGCACATGCTGTACACAATGTCTGCTTTTGTTCTGTTTCTGCCAGCCATCCTTGTTGCTCTGGGGCATATGCTGGGTGCAGCATTGGTTGAACAGTGGTTAGTCCCAAGTGCTGGGAGCCTGTGAGTTGCTCACAGCTACCAATTAGTAACACAAAGACTAGTTCACTTCCTCCTCTTGTCTTCCCAGGCTGTCCTTGGTGGCCGGTTTTTGGATTCTCCATCTGGTTTTCTGACCTTACTCCACCCCTCTGATTGCCTCTCTGGCTGTATGTTCACTCACTTGCCATCAGGAGGCTTCTAAAACAGTGTGTATGCATGTGAGAAACTATACCTTCTGCCCTGAGGAATCCCCATCAGGCTTTTGGGAGATGCATAAATTCTTGTTTAATGATGCATCTGCCCAGAAGGTAATAAAAACAGTCTCCTGAGTGCAAAGAGCAAACACAAAAAGGGGCTGAGCTCCAAGCTCTGCACAGTCAATGTCTTAGGTACCACAGGGTCAGGCCTCTCTAAAAAACTGCCATTTCTCTAGAATAACAGAAGCACCCTCTTAAAAACACATGTGGAGGAAGAGAATATTCAAAAGTATTTTGTATTTATATATAATCCACATATTATGACCCAGCAATTCCACTTGTAGGGTATAAACTCAAGACAGAAACAGCACCTATGGTTTACTCAAAAGCATGTCCGATCATACTTATGGCAATGTTATTCATAAACCATAAACTAGAAATAGAATGTGCAACTTGGGAATGTGGGCAAATTAAGTGTTATGTATGCATACAAAGGGGTATTATTCAGAAGCATGAGTGAGCTTCCTTATGGTCCTTGCTTCTGTATAGTCCACCATGCGTCTACAGCTCTAATGATGAGGAAGGGCTGCCAATCACAGGCAACTGATTAAATGTGCTCATCAACAGCCCAGTACAGAACCCACTGCTGGGGTTTGGGTAAGGCTCTAGTGCCTTATCTGCACATTGGATGTGAAAACAGAGATCTAAAATATGTCTGGTGCATTTCTCTGCAAAATCAATAGACAGAGGGCTTTCTAGAACCCAAATGGTATCTTCATTATCTACTCTTCAAAAGTGTCTTAGTGTTTTTATTGCTTTGAAGAGACATCATGACCATGGCAATTCTTATAAAGGAAAACATTTAATTGGGACTGGCTAACAGATCAGAGGTTTAGTCCATTATCATCATGTCAAGAAGCATGGTAGCATGCAGGCAGACATGGTGCTGGAGAGGTAGCTGAGGGGTCTACATCTGGATCCACAGGCAGCAGGAAGTGACAATGACACTCTGGGCCAAGCTTGAGCATCTGAGACCTCAAAGTCTACCCCACATTGACAACCTTCTCCAACAAGGCCACACCTCCTGGTAGTACCACTCCCTGTGAGCCTACAAGGCCATTTTTATTCAAACCACCACAGAAAGTATTTAATTAGTTAATTAATTAATTATGGCTGTTTCTGGCATCATTACTCACTAATTAATTAGGAAGATGGTAGCTATGGCATCAGTGTCAGTGTCTGGACATATTCAGTCTTCTTACTATCCTTAGTAGGATGTAGAATCATGTCATGTGTACCTGCTACATCTGCGTCTTGCTTCAGTGCCTGGAACATTGAACGTAATCAATATATTTAAAGACACTATTTGCTGAGGAGGGAATAAAGCATCTCCAGCATTTAGGCAACTAAGGATCTAGCCAAATAATTACAGAAAAAAATTACAACTGAGTTAGCAATCAGGGAAGTACTGAGTACCCACAGGAGAACTGACTTTCTGGGAGCAGACATGATTGCTTCCACAATTTTTCTAATAGGCAGGGGCAAATCAGAAGAGCCAGGGCTCCTGCTTATGGCTATCAGGTCACTGAGAGGAGAAGCCTAAGAAAGTAGATGCTTGATTTCACTGAACCGTACTGATGGTTTGAAGGGACTGAGGTGGGATGCAGTGCTAAAAGTATGGCCACAGCAGAGACAGGGAGTCTGGGTAAGAAATGGGAAAGAGAGAGTTCAAGCATTGGAACAGACTTCATGGTTGATGGAAGCAGGAGCTTGAAATCCAGCCAGCCATGTAGCAAAAAATGTGATAAGTAGTGAAATTCTAAAACATGTTTTAAGAAAGGACTAAGGATTAGTTAGGAATCATTTTATTATTTGCAGAAACTATGCTCATAAATTAATCTCATTTAATGTTTACCACCTAATGAGGTATATAGTGTTTAATAGAACTAATATTATTAATTAATATTATTGAACCCATTTTACAGAAGTTAGGTTGAAGTTGGTCAAGGTATAGTGCGTGCTACAAGATCACATAGCTTTTCCTGAGTTAGAGTGTTGCTCCTTAACTGATATGGGGTGTCCTTCTGTACACTGAATTACCATTGGATAATGAAGAGACTGTTTTGGCCTATGGCAAAGCAGCTTAGAGGCAGGTGGGAATTACAAGCATAGAAAAAGGAGGAAGGTGGAGTCAAGAGAGACATGATTCAGCTGCCCAAGAAGCAAGATACAAAAGTAGAGGTAAAGCCATGAGCCTTGTGGCAACACAATAGATTAATAGAAAAGGGTTTAGTTAAGGTGTAAGAGCTAGCTAATAATGAGCCTAAACAGTTTGTAATTAATATAAGCCTTTGGGACTGAGCAACTGTGGGACTGCAGGTCCAGACCTCGGGCTGGACAGGCCAGAAATCTTAAAGTGAGTACACTTAAGTACCCAGTTGCAAAGCTCAGGTTCAAGAGCAGCATGACAACTTTCAGTAGAAGGAAGAAAAGATGTCAGACTTGGGAATGGAAGACAAAGCTCAGTTTTGGCAGAGGCTAGAGTATTTAGGTAGATGATCAGGACAAAATGGAGAAAGAAGGTAGGACCTGGCATTGGACATGAAACATGTATGAGTACTGGTAGTTTGAATATACATTGCATGTTCAATACGAAGTCCTCACTCCTTTCTAACTTCCCGTGAGTGCTGAGCTTTTATGGTATCAAGATGATGGATATATAATTCTTAGACTTGGATCCTAGGTAACAGTGCAGAATCCATCTACTAGTCTCTGGACTAAGAGCTAAGTGAGTCTTGAGGCAAGAATGAATAAATGATGACTTATTATTTATTTATTTATTTATTTATTTATTTATTTATTTATTTATTACTAATTATTCTGAGCTACCAACTTTTCTCTCTTTCTCTCAGGGTGGGATTAGCTCTGAGAGAAAGAGCCAATAACTTCACTGGGAAAGTATACCTTGGGATATGGAAAGAATGCATTCCCAGCACTCATTCATGTTAAGAAATTGTTTCTGGGGCTGGAGAGATGGTTCAGAGGTTAAGAGCACTGGCTGTTTTTTTCAGAGGTCCTGAGTTCAATTCCCAGAAACCACATGGTGACTCACAACCATATGTAATAAGATCTGGTGCCCTTTTCTGGCCTGCAGGCAGAACGCTATATACATAATAAATAAATATTTTTTTTTAAACTTACTTCTGTTCCTTTTCAGCCAATCTTGGTGAGTCTTTCAGGGAAGATACCCCATCTTCTGCAGTAAAGGGATCATTGTATGATACAATAAAAACTATTTACAGTGCTAGGTGGCAAGGCATCCAAAGAAAGAGGCTTCAGAGCAGACACCTGAAAGCTGTTTACATTTCTCCTAGAACCTCAAAACCTATGGGGGATCTGGTTTCTATCCTTTTGTTCTTTGCCTTGGCAGCTGCACCTCATCCTTTAAAAATTTCCACATTTGTAAGCAAAAAGAGATGGTTTCTGTTGCTTATAGGCAATGGATACAAAGCCCATACATTTAGGATAGCAAAGGGAATAGTGTGAGTTCATGGAAGAAGGGACTTTTTGCTTTTTCTTGTTGGGTCCAAATGTCTAGTTTGATGTCTTACTGATGCTAAATTATCAGTGAATATTATCTGAATTAAAAAAAATTAAGTGAACAATTGAGCATATGTGTCACCTCTCATCTTTTGGCCACTGTGGTATGTAAACATACATGGTTTAGCACTGGTGACAGATCCGATAAGGCAGTGTCTCTAAGCCACCATGCCAATCACTTTAATCCAGCCAAGAATACTTCCTGTTTTGTGAGTAAAACAAAGCACATCTTCATTTTTATGGCAGCCACCATTTCTCCTGAGAGAAATGGGGTTATTGTAATTCCAGCTTAGCTGAAATATGTAAGGCTTACTCATCCTGTGCATAAAATTGATAACTTGTGCATCTGGGACTGTCTATCTCTTTCCTATTAATCCATTTTGGACTTTATAAGTCAACTGAGCATTCAGCTTTTGAAAAATGATTCTGGAAAATCATTTTGCATAAGTACTAGTAAATACTGGCATGTGTTCCTGGCAGGGGATGGAAATAGTCCATTTGGTCTCTGGTGGCCCCAGGAGCAGAAATAGTGGCTGGAGACTTGGCGGAGTTTGGACGGCAATAAGCATGTGCTGGTCAGTTTTACTTTCCATTTAATGAGGATGATTCATTTTAGAATTGCACAAGGGAGGACCACAAGGCAGATGAGAGAAATGCGCACATGCATATCAATAACCAGAATGACGGGTAGCAGGGAAAATGGTTAGCTTTCTTCTTTGGGTTCCTGGATGCAGCCAGTTGGAAGGTTCTAATGAGGTTATTAGGTTTATGTTTGTAGAGAGTAAGCATGGCCAAGTTGTTAATCTTTTTGTAAATTGTGAGCTACGGGATATTTTGCAGCTATAAGATGACAAGGATATTGGCATCTTCCGCCTGTTTAATTCCACCACTGGCCATCTCTCTGTGCTGAAGGAATGGAAATTATGGCTCCTTCAAAAAATACCCAACTGTTTATAGGCCCAAGAGACCTCAAAGCCTATATAAGCTGACCAAGCACTGGTGTTTAGAAAGAGAGGGTTGGTGTGATGCTGGATTGGCTCTGGAAGTGTAACTGTGTGGATCTGAGTTCAAATGAGGTCTGTGGAAACATGTAAATGGAAGATGAGGGTTATTAACTAAAAGTAAAAAGCAAAGATTTCTAGCCAGTATTTTTGTGCCATAGACTCATTTTATGATACAAAATTAGAAAAAAAAATGCTACAACTTTCTGTTTGCATGTTTTGTTAGTGGAAACTTGAGCCAGTTTCTTTGATTCTTTGAAAAAGTTAAATTTTTATAATTGATCCATTCACTAGTATATTTTTTTTGTTAATGATGATGCTTAAAGTTAAATTTTTTTATTCTCCACGTAAGTGCAGATGCTATTTAAAGCTGTACACCAGCTACACGAGGTAGAACTACTGTCTGTGAATTATTTTTTCACTATCACAGATGCTACCCTAGTGGTAAAGTGCATAAAGCAAAAACAAATGAGGAGAATTTAGCTTTGGAAAATAAGTGCTCTTGTTGTAATGTATCAGGTCTAGCAAGTGATGGAGGTCAATTTTGTATGCAATACAGAGTGATCCAAGAAATGCTCTAAGGATGTTGGTCCAGAGGCGGTGGCATGGTTTTATAGATGGAGACTGGTTCAAGTTATTTTCTGAAACTGCATGTATTGGACTCTATATCTTATCAAACAAAGCAATATTAAAAGACCAGGAAGGTCTCCAGATAACAGTCAGCATGTAGATGTCTGCTGTGTCCAACCAGAATAACAAGCCACAAAAGAATAAAAGGCTGAGTAACTGAATTAGAGTCTTGGCAAAGAGCATCCACAACAGTAAGCCAGAATCCAGGTGAGGAGGCTGGCCCACAAAAGAGGTAAGTGTTTAAATGTAGAGTTTTGTTAATGGCGAGTTATGCTTCCACAAAGAGCTATATTAAAATCCTAAGCAGTACCTGTGAACATGATCATATTTGGAAATCCTTGTGATATAGTTAAGATTTAGACATCAGGTTAAGAAGGGGCTTAGTCCATTATGAACGCAGAAGTTGGGACTTCTGATTGGGGTGGGGAATAGAGTGAGGGGTAAGAAGGAATCCCTGCAACCGAGGATTGACCAAGTTCTCCTTGGTCCTTGTGGTGCTAGTCTTGGGTAAGCAAAGCACTTCTACCCCCACAGTAGGAGCAGGTATGTTGGCCAATGATCTAAATTAGCATGTTTCTCCCAGTTTTCTCCTTGAGTTCTTCCCTCACCCCACATACATTGCTCATATGCTCAAAGCAAGAACGGAGAGGTCAATGTTTGAAAAGAAAAATAGGAATTCTTAGAAAGCAACCCAAGCATGGTTTATCGTGGTAACAATATAATCCACAGACTCCATCATTGAATGTCTACACTGGAAAGATGAATGCAGGATGGAATGAATGCAGGTTGAATTCCGTGATACTGCCAGTGTCCTGATATAGATGTTCTGGGAGGATTCTGGTACTAGAACCATTTCTCAGTGGGCATCTTGACTCCTACTACAGACTTTTTCTGTGGCTGTACCAGTCACAGGTAAAGAGGGCTCTGTGCTGAAGAGGGGAAATAGATACATGCCAGCTCCTTAAAAGGTCCTTAAGCCAGGGCATGTGCACCACTGGGTGCCACCATTTGCTTCTCCTAACAGGTAGGCAGGCTACAGTGGCCAGGGAGCACAGAGGCATCCTCCCTATTCTCTCACTTCCATATTTAAGGAGTCTTCTCTCTCTCTCTCTCTCTCTCTCTCTCTCTCTCTCTCTCTCTCTCTCTCTCTCTCTCTCTCTGTCTCTCTCTCTCTCTCTCTCTCTCTGTGTGTGTGTGTGTGTGTGTGTGTGTGTATGTGTGTATTTTCCGCTAATAACCACTACAAGGAAAAGAAAACAAACAAATTACAAAGTTATAGAAGTTTACCAAAGGCTGTGAGAGTAAACCTAGTGCTTCCTTTGGGTCCCTTCCCATGCCAGCTACCTGTGGCTACAGTTCCTGAAACTATGGGCAGTTCTCAAACATGATTGTGGCAGCTGTCACCCTCTGTCCATGACAGTGGTGCTTATTAATTTTCCTAGGCCTTTTTTATTTTTTAAATTTTGAAAAGTCCAAATGATACACTCTTGATAATTTGATAAAATGTTATTGACTCATTAGCATTATTACTATGAAGTATATAAATTGACTGCTGAAAAAAAAATGTCCTTTCACAGCATCAGAGCTGTATAATTCACTACGCTAGAGAATTTTATTCCCTTTGAAGAAAATAAAAAGAATATGGGGTAACAGCACAGAAAAGAATAGAATGAGGAAAAGATAGATACCATATGATCTCACTTTTATAAAGTCCAAATAATCACATTCACACAGATATGAATCTAAATCATGATTATTATCAGAGATTGAGGGGAAAGAGGTGTGAAGGGTTAAGTGCTTGATGGTGACAGAGATTCATTTTAGGAGCTGGACAACATTGTAGAGATGGATGGTGAATGATTATGTGATAATACTTGATGCTACAAAAGTGTACATTGAAATGTAGTGAAAATAGAATATTGTGTTTGTATAATTCCGTGGCTGGTGTAGCTGAAGGTGACAGGGAGGAAGGAGAGCCTGGGTGGCAGGGAACTTCCCTGTGGCCCTCTTTTCTCTCTGAGGTTGTTTCCAGGACATGATCTCTGCAGAGCATGGCCTGGTCAAAGCCCTGTTCTGTGGGACTTAGGAAGCCTATTCAGTTGTGAATCTACACCTGCACCCACAGCTTCTCATGTTAAATGGGAGTAAGGTAAGACATAGGCTTAACCAAGGAATGCTAAAGGATCACTCTTGTTTTCTCTTGCTTCTCACAGCCAGACCCTACTTCCCCAGGGCTCCTTTATTTGTTATACAAATACAAGAAAACAGTAGTTTTGAATACCCTTTAAAATGCCCTTTTGAAGTCAGTGTTTTTTTTTCCTGGAGAGATGTATTAAGTTCTTAGATACTGCCAGCAGCTACTTTTCATATACTAAAATTTGCCTCAATGAAGGTTCCTTTAAACACTCTGGCTTTCAAGAATTATCTCTAAAAAATATGAATATGGTTTCTTCTATTACAATTGAGGCCCATGTCACCTGAGAGTGCTTTCTGAGAATATTAACATCATAATATTATCCTGAAATTTTTCATTAAGAAAAAAGTCATTCTTCATATACCTAAAGCAATTAATTATTAAATACTACAATAAGCTATTCCAATCTTATTCAAATATTCTCTGAAACTACCAGTCTAATGGAACTTTTTTCTAGAAGGAATTCTTCGGCTTTCAGTGGATGTTAAGCAGGTTTGGAGTCTCAGTTTCAATAGGGCTTTAGACTTAAAATTGGCTTATAACCTTGTACTATGCTTTATTAACTTATATGACCTTGACGGGTCCCTTAATTGTCTTGAATCTCCATTTTCTAATCTGCAAAATGAGACTGATGCTAATACATATCCAGTAGAATTGCTAGAAGAATTGGAGATATTTTGGGAAGAGGGATGGTTCTAAAAAAGATACAGAAGTAGACTCTGCCACTGTCTCTTGGTTTTTGATTTTTCATTAAAGTGTGTGTGTGTTTATGTGTGTTGTGTATATGTGTGTGTTATGTGTATGTGTGTGTTGTGTATATGTGTGTGGTGTGTGTATGTGTGTGGTGTGTATATATGTGTGTTTATGTGTATTGTGTATATGTGTGTTGTGTATGTGTGTGTGTTTATGTGTGTTGTGTATGTGTGTTGTGTATGTGTGTATTGTATATATGTGTGTTGTGCATGTGTGTGTTATGTGCATGTGTGTGTTGTGTATATGTGTGTTTATGTGTGTTGTGTATATGTGTGTTGTGTATGTATGTGTTTATGTGTATTGTGTATATGTGTGTTGTGTATGTGTGTGTTGTGTGTGTTGTGTATGTGTGTGCTGTGTATGTGTGTGCTGTGTATGTGTGTGTTGTGTATATGTGTGTGTGTATCTGTGATGTGTGAGATCAAAAGTAGTAGATGAGCAGACAGTATTGTGACAGCTAACGCTAAGGAGAAATGGAAGAGATTGCACATCATGTCAGTCAGAAGTAGGAGGAAGAGAAAACAGGGATGAGCAAGAAGAGGTTATAGAGGTGGATTAACTGAGCCAAAATAATATAGCCACATGTCATCTAAATATGATTTCTGCTGCCTTGGTTTTGGGTGGAGAGATTGGCAGTTCCATCACTGAATAGGATTGTCTCTGAGGAAAGGCTTAAGGCTCTACTGGGTTGGACCTCTGAATCATCTCTAGCAAAGAGGATGGATGCCTGAGAGCTGTCAACATAGTCTCAAGCATTCAGATAGCATTAATTTAATGCATACTATTTGATCCAGGTAGTGCTAGGTATTACAGTGGATGCACTTTGGGTGCTATAAGGAAGAAGTAGAATCCCATAATTTCAGAGATTTAATAAGCCATGTGGTCAAACTGGTAGTCAGCATTCATTTCTAGAAGAATTCCAGTCTGAGTTTCAGCACTGACTGTCAGCCACAGTGACTCAGAAATGAGTTCTTCCTCTGTGGAGGCATCTTATACACAGTCTCATCAAAAGCTTTGTAAATGCCAAGACTCTGTCATATGGGAGAGGAGGGTAAAAGATCCTGTGGTATTAATGTTGCCTTCTGGGCAGGCTTTGTCCTAGTAGCAGGACCTTGGTGAGGCTGAGGCCACTTTATTTGGTGGTTGAATAAAACAGTCTCAAGTCCTTAATTTGACTTTTGTCCATGAATCCAGAATGATAAAGGCCTGGGGGTGGATCCATAATGTGCAAATGCAAGACACTGATGTAAACAAGACCATCAGTGCCTTATTTGAATGCCCTTCTAGAATCCATGTTCTTTGATTCGGTGACAATCTGTCTTCTGCTGGATGATGTGTTTTACCTACTATTTGGTTTGAGAGTTCAGCATGTAACTCATCCTTTATGTTCTCTATCTAGGCTTGGGAATGGAAGCTCAGTCCTCTTTTTTAATTGTGGATTAAAGAGATGGAGATGATTCAACTAAGTCCTAGCGGGTTATATAAGGTCTCAGAACAGTGGCTTAGCCAGCAAGATGGGGCCACCTGCATGCCTGCTTTTACCACATTGTTGAGAGGTCTGGTGTAAGAAACTAATTTTAGATTTCTTTAACCAGTCATTCTTCTCCCATTAAATGGATTCAAAAGATGCCCTAACAATGCCCTAACACAGCCTCAATTCAGACTTTTACAAGGTGTTGCTACATTTTTCTTTCCAGTCATACAATTGGAGGAATAAATTCAGCTTGCCTATTAATACTAATATTAGAGTTTTGGTGTTTTAATTTGTATAAACTCCCTCTTCTACCTGGCAACCACTTGGATGTCCTTATGTCCACCACACTCCCATTTCTCTATGGATCAAGAGGGGAAAATAAAAATCTAAAATATTTAGCAGTTACTACTTTATTATAGAAAACGTACATATGATTCTCTAGAGAGAAAGGAAATGAACTACTAAAATGTCTGAAACATAAAGCTAAAATTTCCTTAGTTTGCCCCAAGATACACACAGGACTCCTTCACATACTATCTTAATAATACAGCAGAGGCTTACTCATGTGGGCATTTAAATTCTCAGTATAGGGAGAATCCTATCCTGAAAAAGTATTTATAAGGCATTTTAAAACCATATTGGGGGACAGGAGAGTGATCCTGACTACTCTGATTAAACTGAGAATGTTATTTTCAGTGGTGCCTGAAGGATTGGGGAACAATTTAAGATTCCGTGTGGGTTGCTCTGATGACCACACACACACACACCATTCTCTTTTATTTACAGCATGAGCATAGTTATTATGGACAACAACTATAATCTATAGCACTAAGACACTGCCAGAGTGTACAAACACTCATTAAGGCACGGACATGAGCATCACTTTTGTTCAGTTTTTGAGTTAATTAAATAAGACATTCTAAAATTTATGTCCAGGAAAAGTCAGAAATTTCCAAGTGCCATCTAGAATATCTAAAACCAGTGATAGAGTAAAACTTCAGTTCTTTTGGCTCTGGATCTTGCTTTGTTGAATATATTTTATCTGTTGGAGAGAGATTAAAGTGTACACTTTCTGTATATGGACAAAGGAAAACTCATAGAAAAAATTATTATTCACTGTACAAAAAGGTTCATAACTAAATTCTTTAAACTATAGAATCTCTGCTGTACCTAAAATACTCATTCTCTCTCTCCTTCCTCCCCTGTCTCTCTCTCTCTCTCTCTTTCTTCCTTTCTCAAGTGGCTCAAGCTAATTTTGAACTCAACCTCCAGCAAGGCTTGCTTTGAATCCTGATTCTTCTGCTTCTGTCTCCCAAGTATTGATCTTACAGGAATGTCCTTTCACAATCCAATATAATGCAATTTACAGGTCACTAGTAGCATCATTTAGAAATACAACTCTACCAGGAATATTTGTTTATATAAGAGAATTGGAGGAAAGGTATAGCTGGATGGGAGAGAAAACTTCTGGCTGTAGGAAGCAGACATTTTTGTTTTCTTTACTGGTAGAAAAGGGATCAGACCATGAGATAACCTTCAGATGGTGCCATTTAACCAATCCCCCCTTCTTAAAGGTGTGGTCTATGTTTAAGAGGAAAAAAAAGTATTATTTTCCAGATGCTGAGAACTTGAACATACTCAAGACTTGCCAATCTTGTTTTAGAAATAATGAGAAAACCATCAGTAGGGATTTGAGTTCTCTTTATGACTGTTGCTAATGCTGCCTTTTGAATGTGGATGAAAGAGACCATTTGGTTGCTTAAAGTTGGACTGGAACAGAGGAGGCATTTAAAACATCAGGCAAGATCAGTCTACTAACAGGATTAGTGCAGAAGGCGGTGACTAGAGAGAACAGAGAAAAATTTAGAGAAAGACCAAAGAGCTTACAGCAGAGTAAGCCCATCTTATTAAGAGCTCAACCCTGTGGTCTTGCTAACACCATTGCATCACAGAGATGAGCTGCGTGCAGGGTGTGATCAAAGCTGTGTCCACAATGCAGTGAAATGCTAGTTTGAAAACGGGAGGGTGCAATTAAAAAAAAAAAAGGTTTTTTTTTTTTTTTTTTTCTCCTAAATGATGTTGAGAAACGGGTTTTGTAACATTTCTTTCTTTCCTCATTAAGTTGGCAGAACCAACCTGTTGGTCTTGGTTCGGTAAGGCTGTGGCTCCTGAAGGGTTTTGAAAGGGGTTTCTCTTTGTTTTTCAATGTCCAGTTGTAAACTTTGTTTCCTTTTATTGCCTGGACACAGTAATTCAGAAACCCCATTCAGATTTTCCTTGAATTTCAGGGTAGCTTAATTGAACACACCCAGGTGTCTGAAATGAATATCTTTATTCAACGGTTATCACTATGTCTTCAATTCTCAACATTTTTGCTTAAACTGATCCCATTTGTACATTCAAGGATCAATGTGGGTGGGAAATCCAATTACATCAATATTTTATTTCCAGAAAAATAGCAGGCAAGAGGGTCCACTGAGACCCATTACATTTTCAGAGCTCAGTAGAATTGAGTGCTGTTAAATAAACCATTGGCACATAATCAACGGTCATTTATTTTAATGCAGAATGATCTGCTAACAGTAGATAGAAACCATTCAATACCATTGACAAACAGATAGCTCATAGCCTTAAATTAGTTAGCCTATTTTTGTAATGAATAGAGACTTAATTTGAGTTTCCTCATCCTGGGAACACCAAACAGAATTATATCATACAGTGAATAACGGTTTGAGAGATTTTAATTTAGTTTGGCACTGTGGGTTCTTCTAATTATTGCTGACTCTTCACGTGGCAGAGACAGTGACCCTGAGCCCAGGGGCAAAACAGATGCTTCTCACCTGCACACTCATTATCGAACTAATTATTCTTCAAATGATTCTATAATATTCACCGGGAACCCAATCCTGTAACTATAAATAAAGGCTTAAGTCATTTATAGGATGCTTGCCTGCTCAGCGTCCCAACTCCTATATGAGACTTACATGTCCTCATCTACCCTGAGGTAGATTCTTTACATTTTCAGTCCTGGGTATGAATTCTTTCTCAGTATCATAGTTTCCAAAACCCAGAGTAGCCTAGTTTTACTTGTGGCCTGAAGACTGTTAAATCTATTGATTTCAGTTGTTGATATTTGGAAACTGACATTGTTGCATAAGAATCTTGGCTTCTACATTTGTCAATGATTGTCTGGCCATGCTGGATCCCTTTGCTCAGGACCTGACAATGACCTAATGCTGAGTGACAAGTGGTACCTTTCTCAGGCCCTGGGACATAGCACTTTTTCACAAGTAGAGCAGGAACTGCTGTCGATTGCTGGCCATTATATTACACTCCCCCCCCCCAAGTCATTTTATTTGTCTCATGGTTCTAAGGCTTTAAAGCATTCCATGGCCTTAAGAAATTCCTACTTTAAGAAGTTTCCTTTCTCATCGCATCCAACGATTTGACCTGTGATCCATATTAAATATGGAATTTGAGGGGCTATAAAGAATTTAAAGTAAAATATAAATTTTCTTTAAAATAATTTTAACTTTTCCATTTTTAGCATTTTGGACTATTTGAATATAAGGTGGTAGTGTTCTCTCTCTCGTGTGTGTGTGTGTGTGTGTGTGTGTGTGTGTGTGTGTGTATGTGCACATGCATACGCATGGGATCACCTGTTCTCTGTATTCACTGGTTCTGAAATGCTCTCAGTCAAATTATTTGGAAGGCTACTAAAGGGAAGAATCCTTAGCTCTTTTCTGGCTTACTGTAGCTTTAAGTCAGGATGGAAATCAATGTTCCTTTTAACTTGATGGTGAAACAGAAATGGAAAACAAAATCACAAGCCCCTTTATTTTCTCTGATCTCTAATCTAGAGATAGAGATTTTATCCAGTTATGCACCGAGACAGCACACTGAAACAGTGATCTCAGTAGTAGAAAATTCTCAAGTTGTTTCATAGCCCATTGTGCTGTTTGTAAATGTCTTAAAGTGTCTTTTCTACTCCTTGTCACCTTAAGGTTATGTTAGTTATGATATCAACAGCTAGAAACATAGTAAAGAAGCTGGAATATGCTGGGCAGTGGCGGCACATGCTTTAATCCTAGCACTCTAGAGGCAGTGGCATATGGATCTCTGAGTTCGAGATCAGCCTGGTCTATAGAGTGAGTTTCAGGACAGTCAAGGTTACACAGAGAAATGCTATCTCAAAACCAAAACAGACCAAAACAAAAACAAAAAAGAAGTCTAGATATTATCAATTGCACATATTTCATTAACAATTTGATAATGACATTCCAATATTGATTTTCTTTGTAATTATGTTCATTTTGTTTTAGAATGCTAAAAATATTATTTTGAGAAGGTATCCATAGGCTTTGTGAGACTCTTGTAGCAAGTCTATGTAGGAGCAGAGACCTGGTTAAATGACATCCTACCCTTCTGTGACTGGGAGGAAGAAGGTGAAGGGCTGAGTGGAAAGCCAGAAACCAAAGACCCTGTTAGCAATAGGCCCGAGGGTCTTAAGAACAGAGAGAAATTGATGAGATTAAGCCAAATGTATAGAAAGTGGAAGTAGAGAGTAGTGGATGGGAGAATGAATTCTATCCAGTGTGACTGGGGGAATGAATGGGATTCAGTTGAAAAGTGGTGGGTTAGAGCTATGGAATAGAAATTGGGTTTGAAGGAAGGTATATTTAATGCAATCTTCTCCCAAAGTTCTACATGGAAATGGAATTATTACAGATAATGATATTAGGATATAATTGTTAAAATAGCTTTCCTAACTTGTTATCTAGAATATATGTGCTTTATGAACACATTAAATATCAAGATCTAGTAAGTTATGAGAGATAATAATATTAGGAAATGGTTGTTAAATAGTTTTTCTGACTTGTAAATATATGTGCTTTATGAACACATTAAATAACAAAC
The DNA here is from genome assembly GCA_004025045.1 of Sigmodon hispidus. Classification (NCBI taxonomy): domain Eukaryota; kingdom Metazoa; phylum Chordata; class Mammalia; order Rodentia; family Cricetidae; genus Sigmodon; species Sigmodon hispidus. The sequence goes on along the minus strand of PVIH01001733.1, from coordinate 201,635 downwards.
AAGATTTAGTGATGTATATTTTTTTCTCTGTGTATCTATCAATGTCCATATAGTGTTGTGGATCTGAAGTAGAACCAAGTTTGGAGATGCATTTTAAACCATCACAAAGCTGCAGCCCCCGAGGCAATTTGGCGCAGGGATAAGAAAAGCTATAGGTATTCGTGAATAGAATTTAGATGGCACATTTGCCCTTACATGCATCACTACTTGCTTGCAACAAAGGTGTTCAGACTGTTCAACAAGACAAAGGAACAAGAAGCATCATTCTGACAAATGGTGCTCCTATAGCTGGGTACCCATCTGCAAGGAAAACTGTACCAAGCTCAAAATCGATCTACTAGTAGAAGATTAAGCATGGTAGTTCTCAAGAAAAAAAAAATCATAAGAATATATTCACGCTGTCTGGTTAGGAAACAGTTTTTTAACCATGACACTAAAAGCACATGGACAAACAATTGTTCCTTTCCTGATGTTAGACTTTATCAGAATTAAAGACTTGTATGTTGTATGATAAGGACTCAAGAGGTAAAGGTGCTTGCTGTCAAGATTGAGGACCCAAGTTCGATTCCTAGAGCTTACATGGAGGCAGGAGGGAACAGACTTCAACAAGCAGACTTCCATTTGCTTGTTGTGATATGTATGCACCATCCCATATACACAAAATGAGTAAATAAATACACAACATTTATTTGCTTATGATGCCTTTAAGAATATGAACTGTCAAGTGGACCGTGGAGGAATACATTTGCAAATTGTGTCTGTGAAGAGATGAGCATTCAGAATGTAGAAAAGCTTCTTGTTACTCAGTATTTAAAAAGACTAATAACCAAAAATTTGAACAGATATTTCTATGAAGAAGATAGGGAAATGGCAAACAAACAGATGAATAGATGCCCCGCATCATTAGCATTAGGAAAAATGCAAATCAGAAATCACAATTAACACTTCACGCCTGCAGCACAGCTATAAGAAAATGACAGACATTAGCAGGTGTCAGGGAGGATGCAGAGACACTGGAACCACAATACATGTCTGAATGGGAATGTAAAACGGTGCAGCCACTTTGGGAAGACAGTCTGACAAGTCCTGAAAATGTTAAACACAGCATTGCTAAGTGACCTAGCAATTCCCAATGTATCACCTGTCCAAGAGAAGTGAAAACTTTTCTGCATAGAAACTCATGTTCAGATGTTCATGGTAATGCTATTCAGACTAGTCAGAAATAGGAAATGGTCCAAATGCACATTATTTTGGGATCAATGAAGCAGAATGTGGCACACCGAGATAGTAGGATGTCACTAGATAATGAAAAGAAACAGTAATGACACATGCTATTAATAGGGTAGACATTAAGATTGTTATGCTGCTTGTACTCAGTGGAAGAAGACTACCTAATGCATGATTCCATTATAGGCCGAGATTCCCTTGGACTTGGACTTGGGGAGTTATATAAGACAGGAAGATGGGTTGAACTGCTGTGTCTCCATTTTAGAGAGAGGATAAAGACATGGGACACAGAAGATCATTTAGGTTTAATTGATCAGTTTCTTGGATGTTCTTCCCAGGTTCAGGTATCTACCACCATCCTACAAGAAAGGTGGTCTCTGGAAGCTTCTATCTGGGCTATCTGGGCTCTAGTTGGCTGATTCTCATGGAGAACTTGTGGGATCAAGCTGAAATTATAAGCATGATGCTTGGTATAGTGAGACTTGGCCAGAAAACAAAAGGTAGTGTCCGAGATTCAGGAAGAATGGGCTCTTTGAATTTTCTCTTCAAATTTAGAAGCGTTTTCTATTTTTAAGGGCTCTTGAAGTTCTGTAACTACTTTAATTCACATGATCCTATATAGGTCAATAACTATCTTTCTTCCTCATAAGCATATCCTCCGAGTGTTGGCTGTCAGCTTTTAAGTTTAAAGTGGCGTTTTACCACTATCATCTCTTTTAAATCTGGATCAGAAGGTGAATGTTCTAGAAAGGTGAAAATCACCTGGGTACCATATCAAGACACACTCACACATTTGAAGACCATGGCATTCCCAATTTAGAAAACTTGCAGTGTAAAATTTATCCCAATATGAGAATGCTTAGGTGTCCCCCACTCTGGTTTACCTGATGAGAACTAAGAAGATTTATTTGGAGAGGGGGTACTTTCATATCCAAAGAAATTTTCTTTTTCAGAATCATCTTTGAACCCAGTCACTAGGGGACTTGTGAAATGTATGCCAGCCCACCTTTAAAGACAATGCTGGCTTTGCTGAAGGTAACAGATTACCATGTAGCATCCTTGTTTTAGTTCAGAAAAATGTATAGCTGTGCATAGCCAGGGGACCTGGAGACAGAGCAAAGTGCAGGTTCAGACAAGAAACGTAAAGTGCCTGGGCAAACAAAAGCTCTTTGTTCCCATGGAGAAGTAACTTTCCTTTGAAGATGGGCTGGTACCTGGACAGAATGCAGTACTGGATCTTCACCCTTAAGGTTCATCATGAGAGAGCACCAGAAATCAGGAAGGTAGTCACAGTCTTCATACCAGACCAGATGCTCAGCCATGTAATCAACCAAAGGCAGTATAATCTAATGCAGATGAGCTTCAACTTTTGGGCCACACTGCCTGAGTTTGGATCCCAAAGTCTTTGTGTTCTGTGTGTCATAAGGCAATTTATATAAATATATCACCATTCATTGTTAGTATTTATCAATAATTGGCTATTGGTATTTGTTAGAAGAGAGAGTCAGTACTGGAAGAGCTGGAACTAAATCTAGATTCCGTATTTTATAATGAATATGATAACATAGGCCTGATGGGAGAATGAAATAAACTTGTGTGTGCATTGCCTATAACTTGTAAGAATGGCATACTATATGTCAATAAATATTAAGTACCATCATTTATTGAGTTCCAGTTACATTCAGAGAATGTACCTGATATTAGAGGAATAGTAGTGAATAAAATAGAAAAGGTTGTGCTGGGCACATTTCTAATCCTAGCACTCAAGAGGCAGAGGAAGGGTGATCTGCATGAGTCTGAGGCTCACATATGAAGTTCAAGGCCAGCCAGGATTACATAGTGACAGTTTGGAGACAGAGACAGACAGACAGACAGACAGTCAGTCAGTCAGACAGACAGACAGACAGACAGACAGACAGACACACACACACACACACAGAGAGAGAGAGAGAGAGAGAGAGAGAGAGAGAGAGAGAGAGAGAGAGAGAGAGAGAAGGTTGTTGTACTGCTGTACTTAGAGTTGATTAGAGTTGATTGGAATTGGAATCTTCTTCTGCCATGGCATGTGTGGTTCAGAGGCAAGTGATATCATTCTGGAACCATCACAGCATCTCTTTCCATCTGAAATGATAGTAAGTTGATTGATTTATAACAAAGATGTGAAGTCTGAATCATACCCATTAAAGTAAAAGGGCAATTCTCAACTGTGGACAGCATCATGGCTGCCTAAATGAAGCACTCTTGCTGAGAACAGTTGATAGGGGGGAGATAAGCCTGTCAGTCATTGGCTCTTACCCAGGAGGTGCTGAGCATGCCAAGGTCTTTGCTCATGGCTTGGGGGTAGCTGTCTTAGGAATCAGAAGGCGGCAGTGAGCAGGATTGCTTCTGAGGGGAGTTAAAGCTGTGGCACAATGGGATTTTATGTCTTCTCTCAATCCTTTTAACCTTCACTGGGAGTGAGGATGCAGCTTCACTATGCATTGTTAATATTATGTTGGGAGGAGTGGTACCTCAGTAGTCAGCACTATGCTGGAGAGCTGGGCAGGTCTGTGGTTGGTCTTCTGATGAGTGACTGAAGAAATGATGTATTTTCTTCCTTGATGGAGTTTGAAGGGACAATTTCCTCAGCTTGACCAATTCTCATTAGCTGAGGGAGACTTCATTTGGAACTGTAAGTACATTAGATAAAACAAAGTATTTTCTTCATGAATATTTTTTTTTTGGACAGGGTTTCTCTGTATAGCCCTGGCTAACCTGGAACTCAATTTGTAGACCAGGCTGTTCTCAAACATAGAGATCTACCTGCCTCTGTTTCCTGAGCAAAATGTGCTAGAGTTAAAGACATGTGCTAACACCACCACCTGGTGAATATTCTTTTTTTAAAAAAAATCTTTATTATTGTGTGTGTGATGTTTATTAGAGAGTTCCATGGCACATGTGTGGGGGTCAAAAGACAACATTTGGAGGTGAGTACTTTCCTTCCACCTAAGATTTTATAGATCAAACATAGGCTGTCAGTCTTGCATGATAAGTGTATTTACTTGCTTAGCTATGTTGCTGCCTAGCATCCTGTATACTTTTCTTCTGATACAGTTACTTTTTGGGAGATGCTACCTTCCATAGTTGTACCCTGCCATGCTGAGGGGCATTCGAAGGACACACTATAAGTAATATAATCATTGAGATTCTGTTCTCTGCAACCTGTGGTCTCCACAGACTCAGTTCTGAGAAGTTGACTCAGTTACCTGTGACTATTTGTCTATTCTTTGAAGGACTAAAAATCTGTTTTAGGGAGAGTAAAACATAAACCAAACAAAAATATGGGTACTCTCCCAACAAGCATGTGGAGAACACTCACATTTCTGAAATAGCTTAGTATATATATGGCACCTTTCCCATGGTTTCTTTAGATACTAAATATCTAGCTTTCAAGGACTTTAATTTATCCTATTACATTACCTTAGTTTCAACAGCAATAAACCTGAAAGAACTCAAATATATGATCTTGGACATGCCCTAATACTTTCTGAAACTCACTTTTGTATTTTAAACCATGGGGCTACTAATGTCCACTTACTAGGTTTCAAGAGACTCAGTGCTGAATGTACCCACAAATATGTAGAGTGGCTATGTTATGCCCCTCACAATTTCACACTTCCTTTCCCACCAGGAGAGCTGGTGGCTGGCCACCAAGAGCTCAATGCTGGTAGGCTGGATTGAGTTATTAGTATGATCTGTTCCAAGTAATATCTTTGTCCCTGTCTCCTATCCTGTCTCGTGTAGAGTTACCATTTACTATGGCCTGGCTCAAGAGATCTATCTAAATTACAAATTGAGGATATAGCCATATTATTCCACTGATTTAAAAGTCATTAATTACTCCTAATTGCACACTGAAGAAGCTTAACCCCTTGCTGGCTTTATGTATCTGACCTGCTTTTCCATTCTGGTCCTTACATACCATGGCCCTGAGATATTGCTTTGCTTCCTACTTCTTGTCTCATCACTTCCTTGTCACCAATCCCAGAACATAACCAGGCATCCAGGCTAATGCTTCCAAGCAGCCACTCATGCTGCCCCTGTGTCTGAAGGCTCTTTTAGCATCCTTTACCAGATCCATTCAGTTCTATTGCTGTCTCCTTTAGGAAACCCTTCCTAACTTCCAGATCCAGGTGAGGGCCAGGCACTGAAATGCATTAGCTCCCTGGCCTCATTTTTGCCATGCTCCTGCTATGAATCTTCAAGTGATCTGTTCACTAGATTCAGAGCTATTTGAAAGCAGATAGGATACCTTGATCTGTCTCCCATGTGCAAAATAAGGTGGTTGGTGTTTAGCGGTCTTTGAAAATAGAAAGAGAAGAAGCTACTTACTATTGAAAACAGAAGATTTTGATGATGTGATCTTGCTGCAAAGGTGAACTGGAGAGTAGAGACCCAAACATGGGACAATGAAGGCAATCTGGGAAGAAGAAGAAGAAGAAGAAGAAGAAGAAGAAGAAGAGGAGGAGGAGGAGGAGGAGGAGGAGGAGGATGACGGTTACTAGCAGCCTAGGAAGGTGGTGGGATTGTCAAAGTCATAGTTCTGGGCATCCAGAGAGAAGCTGGATTCAAGGAGGATCAAGTTTTAGAGGGCTGGGACTTCTGCTGCCAAAGATGATGCCTGATGAGGAAAAACTAGGATAATGATGCTATGGTTTCCCATGGATTTCTGCCCTCTATCCATCCTCCTACTTGGGGTCTCATAAATGCAGCTACTCATGACTGTTTACTAGACTATGGCAAGCACAGAGGATGATGGTAACTTGTAGATCACATCCTCATGGATGTCATAGTGTCCACTGCCAGTGAATGTGCACATGCCAGAAGGACACAAGGACTCACTGGGGCCAGAGTGGCATTATAGGAGTGTAGAAAAAAGATGGTTACTGCTGATACATTACCCAAACTTTCATAATGAAGAGAACCATGCTGCTTTAGTGTCTCAGAGGGGCTGAGAATAGAAGGGTATGGTTGGAATGTTTTTGGTGTGAAAGTGGATAAGGGTAATGTCTACAACTGCTGAAATCAGTGGATGATTCCAGACACCTCAGTGAAAATGTCTTTCATTTCAAGCAGTTAGGTATTTAAGCTTAAAGAATCCTTTCATGGGATTAAAGCTTTTGATAATGCCTTAACTATAAATTTAATTGTTTTTCAATAGACATCATACTACAAGTGTAAATGTGTCATGAGAATTAAATGTTAAGCAGATATTACAATACTCGAAGAGTTCAATCTACACATATGCGTTATGCTGTTATATATCTCATGCTACCAGCATTGTTTTTAAAATATAATTGTTTCTTTACACACTAAAATATTTCTACATATTTGTAAGCAAAGAGAATATGTATAAACAACAAATTTCATCCTTGCTTTTTTAGCACCAAGCAAAGTGCCTTTTTGGTATTAATTTGAGTTTTACAAGCTATATAATAATTATTTTAAGAGTTACCTTTCCATGATTCAATTGAGACTAATAACCATCTACATTCAGAATTTACATGTCTATTTTAAAATTTGGAGAGTCAGTGTTTTGAAAAATGTTACTAATTTCAGTACTCAGGAGGCAGAGGAAGGAGGTCACAAATTTGAGACTAACCTGTGCCATCTGGTGAGACTCTATCTTCAACAACAACAAAGAGGCATGTCTATAGTCATAGAAGTAGCAGGTCTTGCTTACCCTGATGATTGTTTAATCATACGGGGGTTAATGCAGATTCTTTCCCATTGTTAATAGGTACATCTGGCATATAAAAACACATAGATTTGAGAGCACTAGATTTGTCTTCAGCATGCTACTTCCCGGCACTTAAAGGCATCTCTCTTCATACGTCTATCGATATTCTCTCTCTTATTATCTGTTCAATGCCCACAATAGCACCTGACACAGAGCAACCTCTCACCAAGCACCTGTTGCCTCACTCACTGAGTTCCTCCCGGCACAAATCTGGAATGAAACGTGAGACAGATGAAATGAGTGAGTCCATTGACAAACCCTTTCCAGGAAGATGTGCCCCATCTCCTTCCACTCTACCCACATTGGCCAAGCTTTGAGCAACCACTAATGCAGTGGTTCTCAATCTGTGGGTCATGACCCTTTTGGGGGTAGGATGACCCTTTCACAGGGGTTGCATATCAGATATCCTTCATAGCAGATATTTACATTGGTATTCATAATAGCAGTAAAATTACAGTTATGAAACAGCAATAAAAATAATTTTTATGATTGGGGGTCACCACAACATGAGGAACTGTATTAAAGGGTCACAGCCTTAGGAAGGCTGAAAACCACTGCATTGATGTCTAATGTGTACAGGGACTCAAGGAAGAAGGAGCCTGTTAATTGCAGGCTGTTTTTCAGTTTTGCTGAAAGGTTACCACTATCAATTATGACACGTAACGGAGGAAGTCCTGTCTATATGGTCATATATTCCAAGACGTCTAATTTGTTTGCTGTAATAAGGCCAGGCTCTGTTATTGATGAATCAGTCATCCATGACTTGCATAGTAGAAGATACCACCTAGGTCTGCCTGTCTGTATAATGGTGTTACACACAGAGATGGGTGCTGGGCTGTATATTATTAAACTCCATAAACATGTTGAACATTAATTGCTACTGCTGTGCAAGGAAACATATCTTTTTCCTTCTTTGTGATAAAGTTAAGTAATTTATACAGGATGACTCAAGCCCTGTCTCTCAGCAGCTGGCAAAACGCTGCTAAATCAATCCATATGGTTGGCCTCTGCACGAGAATCAATTGTATGTCCTGCATGGGTGAATGATACGGGGCATCTGAGCCGTTCTTTTTGTTGTAAATGGACTAGTCCTGGAGGTTCTGTTTTCACATGCCTCGGAGGATGAGAGTAGAAACAATTACAGGGTCAATTTAAACACAAAATAAATGCTTATCTCAATTAATTCAAGCAAATTGAACTTTTCCTAGAGTTTTCTTTCTGTGTGTATTCTACCTCCAGGATCTAAATAATGGACTTAATGCTCCATTTCACTTTTGTGGCAAAGACAGCTTGGGTCAGAAAAAATAACATGACTTCTAATAAAGGCAGGAGGTGAAGCCTGGGGCCAGGCCACAGACATGGGACTGGTACTCTTAGTTCCCTGGAGAACAAGCATGTAAGAGCTCTGTGGCCTCCCATTCTGTTCCTGGTGCAGCTTCAGACCCTGCTTAACTCTTTTTATTTTCATCATAGTTTTCCAACAAAGTTATTACTTTAACGATTATTACAAAGTGTGACTTCTAAAGGATGTGGGGTTTAAAAGCAGCTTCTTTCCCATTCTTTCTCTGCTCCTAGCTTTGCTTTGCCTGATGGCAATGTATTGGGGAATAGTAACATCATCACTGTAATTTTAAAGGCTCTTATCTATTTGCTGAACCAAAACGTTTACTTGTCCAATAACCTAAGCTTTCTTCTTGCTCCCACAAATGGTATTCATGTAGAGTCGTAGTTTAAGTGATAATTCGATGCACATAGGTTTATCAAGATTTGACGACTCAGGTTTTAACAGAAGCTTGGTAGGGCAATGGCTTGAATATTTTTAATGAGAAGTAGAAAAAAGTGAATCATGCTCTGCTTAAGCCATATGCATTCCTTTTCCAGTTCTTCACTTTCCATTGGTGAGCATTGATCAGGAAATCAGTATGACCCACGCTCACACTGTATGCTTGGTTTTAGCTAATTCCTCTAGCCAAGCCTTATTCTGACGTCATTACTGTCTTTTAATAGAAGAGGGTCAGAAAGGTGCACCCCTCCCCCTGTTTTAGTTGATCTGCATCTAGACAACCATAGAAAGCATAGTTATGGAGGTAGTCATATGCCCAAGGCCCCATTTATCATATCCTTTTGATGGTGGCAATCGGCCAATGGATGGGTTGCAAACTTAAGTCTAGTGAATGCAATTTTTCTCACACCATTTTAAAACATACCCACTATGTTTGGGTGGCAGAGATGTTCAAGCCTGGCATTGCCTAACTGTGCTTTTAGGTCCCTCTAGCCCACCTTCTATCACGGAGTTCATGCTCTCTAAAGGCCACAAAGGGAAGAAGTAGGCTGTATGGGGAAAGAAAGTGAGAGGAAGCTGAGTAGAATATTCAAGTATTATTCCTTTGCTCACAGAGTCAGTTCCTTCCATGGACACCCCTACTGCCGGCGCCTAGTATGGAATTGCTGGCTTTGCGTAGATTTTTATCACTCACAACTAGACAGGTTCAGTCTAATAAGCACACAGTATTAAGCATCAATTGCTGCCTTATTCGACTATGGATTACCCCAAACTTTCAGCTTCTCGAGAGATACAGGGCTTCTGAAAAGACTGAACGGATGTTGGGTTAAACTTGCCTGAAGGAGGAGTGAGATACCCTTACATGGAAGTTCCGGAAGGCAGCCATGTTTTCCACTGTTTTAATATATGCCTTTTCTTCCCTCCAGTTTCCTTTTTCTTTCTTAGGCAGCTTTTAACAGTTGCCTCTCTAATTTCTTGTTAGCATCTTTTTTCCCTTTGTAGCTCATATCTCTCTCTCTCTCTCTCTCTCTCTCTCTCTCTCTCTTTCTCTCTCCTTTCATCTTGGCGGCTGGGCCGAGGACAAGCGTCGGTGTGTCTCTCATAACTCTCTGGAAACACAGAGAAATCCTCAGCAGTGATCATTTGATGACTAGGTGACAGAATCTTTGATCTGATCCTTTGTTTCTTGACTTCTACAGACTTACGAGCATGTTTTTGGAAGATTATTCTTCTTTGAAGAAGGCTCAAGATCTGGCACTAGCTTTTTTAAATGTTTTAAAAAGTATTTTAGAAAATTCCAGATGAGTACTGTATTTACTTTATTTCTCCATACTGCTCATGCCTCCAGCTCTTATATTTCCCTACTCCTCAGATTATGGCCTTTTATTTTTCTAATTATTATTGTTTTACCTGTATATATTATATATAAATTATATATGCACGTGCATATTTAAATATATCCTGCTGAGTTCATATAGCCTTTATATGTATTTAGGATTGACAGTTTGGGATTAGATCACCTACTTGGGGTTTTGTCCCTGGAGCAGACCAATTCTCAACCTCCCAGCAGTCATTAATAGCCTGCAGCTCCTCATCCGAGTGTGGGGTCTTGTGAGATTTCTAGCATTCGCACTGAGGTGTTATTAGATGTAGCTCTTCAAGTCTTGTGACAGCAACCATGTGGTTGAGATTTCATGGGCACAGCTCCCCTATACAGAAGACTCCATCTCGCAGCAGATGCCCATGTTCTCTGACACTTACGATCTTTCTAAACCCTCTTATGCAATGTTTCCCAATCCTTATATTATCAATTTGCATAGTAGATGTATCAGTTGGTGTTGGGCACCTCATAGTTCATTGTTCTACACATTTTGATCAGTTGTGGCTTTCTGTAATGGTATCTATCTGCTGCAAAAAAAGAAGTGTCTTTAATAAGACTTGAGAGCTACACTTACCTGTGGGTCTAGGGATTCATATTTAGAATGCAGTATATAAGGATAAATAAAGATAGATATTAGAATACTGATTTAGGAATGTGACAGTAGCAGTTTCTCCTCTAGGGTGTGGCCTTACTGGCCTAGTAGTAGGCTAAGCTTACTGTGTCAGATATGAATGCTTTTCTACTGAGCAGGCCTTGAGTATAAATAGACAGTTGTTGATTGCTCTCAGGATTTGAATGTGGCTATTGCACCTTCCAGAATACCTTTGCCACAGAGATACCAGGAGACGCAGAGGAAAGAAGTTGAAATACTGCTGAGAAAAGGTATCGAGCCTCATGGCTGAACAAGATGGGCTAGTATAAGAGCAAGAGCTAGCTAGCAATATGCCTGGACCCTAGGTAGATCAGCGTAAAATTAACATAAGTGTCTGTGTTTTTATTTGGGCCTAAGCTGCAGTGGATCTGTCGGACTGCAAGACTACCAGTCAAACCTCTGGGCTACACCGGAAAGTCTGGCCCAGAAACATAATACAACAACCCTCCTTCTTCCCATCATTCTCGGTTTGGCTTTCCCACCTGACTTCCTGCCCAGCTACCAGCCTGTCAGCTTTTATTAACCAATGAGAGTAACACATATTCATAGTGTAGAAAAGAATTGTTCCACAGCATCATGGCAATAGCCTATATTTTTAGGGGTGTTGCTTGGATTACCCTGAACAATGTTAATGGAACTTTCACATGCCTGGCATTGGGTTTTTGTTAAATAGTTACACACAGACATACAACATAATGTGGTGTGTGTATGTGTGTGTTTGTTATAAGTTAACCAAAAATAATGTGATTTCCTATGACTTTTCCAAACATTCTTAGGGTTATTTATTTCTCCTCTTTTTCTTTCCCTCTGTGTTAATTTTTTCCATTTCCTTCTTCACAGTGCCTATGCCATTAGCTTTGTAATAAGACATTGGAAATGCAAGTTACAACTGGCGGGGGGGGGGGGGGGGGGGGGGGGGGGGGGCAGGGCCTTGAGCATCCTGTCCAGGAGAGAGTGGCTTCTATTTAACCTGTTATCTCTATCATCAATCTTTAGTTGGCTGCAGTTTCTGCTTATGAATATGTTGGCCCAGTTTTTGCACGTGTGACAATTTTTGATAGTGACTGAGATGCAATGTAGAGGAGAGAGTCCTTTGAGGTGACTCGAAGCCTCAAGTCTATAGGTTATCACCTGTATATTTCATGATAACATTTCAAGGGCTGAATATAGCAAGATGCACTAAGTTCTGGCTTTCAAAGTCGGAGAGCCTCAGCTTTGCGCCTTAGAGAACATGGGCTCTGAACATACTATTTAATGTTTTCTAACCCTTAGGCCTAAGTTTATTAAATGAAGGGCATGGTAGTACTTGCTTCCCAGGCTCACTGTGTGAATCACAATAAAAATGAGATGGTAAATATGAAAATGCTCTGTAGATAAAAAGAAGTGACTCAAATACAAGGTATTCCTGTCAAGATGACATGCTTGGGAAATAGTACCTTTTGAGACAAACTGTAACATGAAATAGAAATCAATTCTGCCTGGTGGAAGAGGATTTGTGTTCTCTGCCCCCAGTTTTCAAAAAGGATTTAGGAACTAGCAGTTGGAGGAGTTAGAAGATGCTGTTATTAATTGTTCATAACTTTTTTATCTTTTAAAAATGAAACATTTATATCTATGCTATTGGGATGCATAACATCTGTGGCTGAACCAGCCTGTGCATTCATTGTGAATAATTGTAAGCAGAGAAGGTAATTGTTATTCTCCATAAAAAATTGTTAATAAGCACTTACTAGTGTGACTCATTCAGAATTGTTGGTTGAGGTTGTACAGCTTCAAGAAACTCTGTGTGGGCATGGAAACATTTCTGCTGGTCATTGCAACTGTGCCACATGCTTTTCTTGGTTGTTGCTGGGGCATCAGTTTTCTTCTCTGAGATAGTTAGGCCCCAATAGCAAACACACACACACGCACACACACACACACACACTCACACACACTTTTCCAACACAAATTTCTAGGTCACTGGAGCATTGTACTTTGGTACTAATTAGGGTCATTAGGAATCCTTTTGGAATTTGCATACTCTGTGGGTTGACTTTGGCTGCTCCATGAAAGCTGTTCACTCCCGTTGGCAAAGGGGTTAAGGACACTGGTCTCTCAATTACCCCCAATTACCAATCTCTATGCACTCTGGGACACTGAGGCTAAGAAAAAATTGTGATGTTCAGGTTCAAAACAGGAAAATGTGAACTGCCAGTCCAACTGCCCTGACTGAAGGCTGCTTAGTTGTTATGGGCATGCATTGAGGTACTCATGGTGAGTCACTGAGACTCTGGGACTTGTGTCAAGAATGAGTGTGTAAAGAGGCACCAGAACATCCAATTAAAACCTGGAAGAGTTCTGAAAGCAAAAATACTGTCATTCTTACACAGTTTGCTTTCAGAGAAGCCTAGAAGGCAGGTTATAGACAGAAGCCTGCATTCACTTCAGAAACATGTTTCTGGTTTATCCAAATATGCAAAAAGATGCAGCTAACTAAACGGGGTAGCCTGAACTCTCATTATAAGGAAAGAATGCTGAAGGGTTTTAGCAAGCCAATTACAGAAAAAAAATCATGGAAGTATTGGGCAAAAGTAAACAGATAAATAGCAGGATGGGCGACAGCAAATAACTGTGTACCACAGCACAGGACTTTCTTAAGCACTTCTGTAAGAAAAGAAAATAGTAAAACAAATACATAATCCTCTAGCTGGGTCTGGCTAAGAAGGAATAAATAAGCGAATCCCATGGATAGGAAATTATTCTTTTGCAAATTATTTTGTTTCCTAAGTATCTAATCCTCATTAATGCCACACTGGCTTAACACACAGTCTCACCAGCTCCTTAGGGGAGAAAAGAGAAGGGGGGGGGTAATTGAGAGAGAATCCACAGATAATGGCAGTGGAAGGAGAAGGAATAGGGGAAGACAAAGCATGCTGGGAAGGAGGTGGAGGAGAGAGCCTGACTGTGTGGAAGATGGTCCCACAAAGGACTGGAGTCCAGGGGGAGCCTATCTCCCAACCCAAGGTTATAAATGAATTCTGTTGTTTGGCAACTGGGTTTGGTTGTGAATTTAATGTTTAAATGAAATGGGTTTAGCATGCTTCCTTGCTTTTGAATCACTCCAGGCAAAAGTTTGTCTGTTTCTCTTAAGATATATCTGTCCTATGCTCTTATGGTATGCCTTTTTAGCGATAACCTCCAATCTGACGGGGGAGAGCTGTGGCTACTCTGCCAGGCAGGACCTGTTGAGTCATGTCCATCTTTCAGGGGTCTCTTAGAAAATTTTCTGTGTACAAAAAATCAAAGAGCAGATCAGAGGCTAGAAGTCTAGAGACCAAGAAGTTTTGATTATGAGAATATTACCATATACCGAACACTAGACACATAAGGGTTACAGATAGTTTTCTGGTCTATCTATTATGGAATAAAGGAGATCAAAGGTGAAATACATACTCAAAATGATTTAAAAGGGGAGAAGGCTTAGAAAAGCATGCTGCTCTTGCAACAATTATGAATGAGATGTGAGGCTTTTGTTTGTACCTGCCTTCCCCAAGACTACTAGGACCCTGTGGGATAGTTCTTGAGCAGATAAAAAATCCAGGGTTAGAAATAAGGTCTGGATCAGTCTGCTCTCCAGACTGTGGTTCAGGCTATATAATGTAGGTTTAATGGAAACCCCACTCTTCTTTGAACTTTCTTCCTCTGTGGATCCCCCAGAGGTTCCTCTCTAATAATAAAAGCTTATGGAGTGGTTCAAAAGCCTCATAGCTGCTGACCATACAACAGCTGACCCTCTTATAGTTGGATGAGGAATAATAGCACAACCCACAATTCACATTTAGGACATCCTGAGATATCAGAGATAACAAAATATTTAATAGATACCATCATGATGTTTCTTTGGCAGATTTCATATTGAGGCCAGAGTCCGCACACAATCACATTCTTTTGGTCATTACTGCAGGCCATTTGATGCCACCAATAAATAAAAGGGGGGATCTTATCCTCTTGAAGACTCCTGTATACTGTATTTTTGCTCCTTCCTTTCTCTTGATAGGCACTATAGAAGACCTATGCATTGCTACTTTGCTTTTGATCTAAGGAATCCTATCTAGCCATCAAAAATTATAAGTTTTATTTTTTTGGACCACAGGTTCTGGACCAGTGATAGCTATGACTATAGACTGACTTTTTACCACTATTCTGCATGATGCTAGCTCTAGCTTTTGAGTCTGTGTTGCTTGCTCCCTAGTATTCAATTGTTCCTATCGCTGAGTTTATGCTTATCACTTATGCACTAGCATGCTTGCTTTTCTTCTATATGCTCAGCTTCTTTAGAAGAGACATTAAGGCCATCCATTGTCCTCCAAAACAAATCCTCAGTTTTCTTTTTGGGTTTCTCCTTGTCTGTGTGGCCTTATTTTCCTAGCAGAAGGTCCATAACATGAGAAAGACATATCCTAGCAATCCTACTGACTTCCTATAATAGGCAAAGAGCTGGGGAGGGCAGGGTAGAACATATGCCCTTATTCGGTTTCAACCTGGCCACAGGTGTTCTTGCCTTTCACTTCCAATAGTCCTTTGCTTGGAATTCTGCTTTGGGGTTGCCTTGGCTTCACTTCTTTATAAGCAGATGAGGACCTTCACTATTCACTCCTTTCCATGAAGTTGGCTCCCAAGGTGGCCCAGACACATTCCATGGGACCATTCATTTTCAAGTTTATTGTTCTCCATAGACTGGAGAGTTTGAGGTCAAGAAGAGCCAGGAGGGCTGAAAGACTGTTTAATTTGATGGATTAAACAGAGGCCACTGTGGCTACTTTCCAACAACGGGGCATTTTATAGAAAGAATAGAGTGCTTATAAAAATCCCTTAAGCAGAAACTATCGGGCTTGATTGTGAGAAATCCTTAGGGAACTACTGCCCCTGTAGTTAACATTTACCCGACCTGTGACTCAGGAATCAGAAAGCTACCATCACTGCCATGATCCCTGCTGCCCATGAAGCTGGAGGAGGGACTTGGAATCTAAACGTAAGAAAGTCTCATGTTTTCTGAATCCCATTGCGGCAAGAGTAACAGGTGGGTGGTCACCACCTCACTCTTTCTTTTCTTTGACTCTTAGGGGATGCAGGTATGCTTCAGGCCATACCTTCTCTTCTGGAGATTCTGGAAGATAAAACTTTTCGTTTTCAATGTATCTAACAGAGAGTGGACGTAACAGAGATGATTGGCAGCATCCACCTTCACAATGGATAGGTTTTGCTGTATTTATTATATACATTTTCAATACAATGAGCTCATTGAAGACAAATATATTATACAAAGTGACTCTGAAGCTGATATAATATAATATGACATGACCTGCCTCTTCTCTCTGTACATAGCTCATTCTTAGTGGAGTCAGGGCAATGCTGGTCTTGGGGCTATATGCAGTTTCTAAATTGGGAGCCTAAGGACCCTCAGGAAGGCATATCCCATTGTTTTGAAGCTACTGGGAGTCACAGCAAAATGTGACTCACTCACTATTAACTTTACTTGCAGCTTTAATTGTGGAGAAATGGGTATTTTACATATTGAAAGAACAGGCATGAGTGTGCATGTGTACTATGAAATTTACTGTGATAGTGAGATGGGAATGGCAGGCAGTTTCAGGATTTTCCTCTAGTGCCTGCTCACTTCTCTCTTCCTCAGGAGGGGGGGGGAGAGAGAGAGAGAGAGAGAGAGAGAGAGAGAGAGAGAGAGAGAGAGAGAGAGAGAGAGAGAGAACCCCCTCACACTCCCAATGCTTTTCTTAAACATTGTCCTAATGTACTTTGGTTGAATGACATATAGAAATTGCTTTAATTGCCACTCAAATGCTACTTGTTCTGGGAAATCTTTTCGTTTACCCTTGTTGTAATTAATTGCTGCTTTCTCTGTACATCCAGTGCTTCATATTTACTGAGTTGGAGAACAAATCACTAAGTTTTATGAAAAGCCCTGGTTCTGCTTGTCTCCTCTGTAGGATGGGGCTCTTCCTGAGCAGACACTGACTTTAGTTTATCCTGTAGATACATCACCTAGAAAAGTGCCTTTCGTAGAGAATGAAGATATGATCAGAAGAGAGAGTGCTTTCACAGGATCTGGTCTCTTCCCTGGGTAATATAACTTGGTACTTTCTCACCCACTCTATGTAGCAGGGCTAACCAAAAGCACAGTACTAGCTCATGACACTTGTAGGTTGAAGCAGTTTAAAGGCCCTGAGTGACCCTCCAGCTGTTCCTTATCTGCTTTGATGACTTGGGGGTCCTCTATTGAAATGGCAAAGTCATGGAGTAAGTGAGAATAACTTGGAGCATTGTTTCAACCTGTAGAAAACAGACAATATACCTTTGGTGGATTTGTCTTGAGGCTTTAGGGTTTGTTACCCCAATTCATTACAGCCTTTCTTTACTAATACTGAAGATCAAGAATTCACAAATTGCACATGCAGCTCCCAGCATAACATGCTTTGTCTGTACCTTCTATTTTCTTCCTTGTTGTAGGGTTAGAATAGACATTGAGAACGCTGAAAGAGAGTATAGAAGATATTTTTAAATCCTCAGAAGCCATGGAAACAAGTGGAAATATTCCATCACAAAATTTGACTGTTCCCTTGCATGGTACCAAAAGGACAAAGGACATTTGGAAAGCAATGGCCATCCCAACAGATAAGAAGACAAACCTTAGCCAGAAGTCACTGTGCCTTTGATACCTTAAGGGAATTTACAACTTGACCAGTTCACCTTCTTCACCTTGGCACATGATAATTTTTGCTTAATTGGGCTCCTGGGAACACAGAGAGATACTAGTTGACTCAATGAGTTTTTACACCCTGTGCATGAAATCTACTTTATTTAGGCACGATGATAGCCCAGTGCATTTATTACAAAGGTGCATTTATTCTGTACACACACACACACACACACACACACACACACACACCCCTCACCACACCACTTGCAACTTATTTCTAAGAACTTCAAAAAAATCCAGAAGTCAGTGGATATTTCAGAGTAAATTCTTTGTCAGCAAAACTGCTGTGAGTGCTTTGTCTTGCTTGATGACATTTTTATCCTAGGTAACCCTTAGGAATGCCTCTTTGCACACCCATTTTGCTCACTAGAAGATGGAGATAATACTTTACTTCCTAGCTTTGCAGAGATCAGAGTAGATTCTGTAGATGATCTGGCACTACACTAGGCAATCTAAAGTCTCTAGTGAAAAAAAAAAACAGTTGGTAATAAATGTTTATTATGCTTTGAGAGGACTGTTTAAAAAATACTTTACATGTTTTTAGATTGTGGTTGGCTCTCACATTGACTCTTTTAGGTAGGTTTGTATTTCTCTGCCCACTTTTGTTTTTAAGTAGAAGAAAAGAGAACTCAGAGAGGATATTGATGATTCACTCAAGGTCACAGAGTAGGAAGTGGTAGGGTTGAGGTCAACAACCGTCACGCTGATGTCATAGCTAGGAGATACCTTGAAGTGGTACTTAAGAGCAGAGCTGGGAAGAAAACAATCTAAGTTCAAGAGTATAGTGCCAGTAAAGAGAAGGAGCTGAGCAAATGATCGCCACTGCTATATTATAGACATAAGCTGGTTGTGACTCCCAGTTTTCTACTTCACGATGATGCATGACCATCATTGGTCAGCCTCATTCACACAGCATCTACAAATAAAGTAGGAGAGTTCAGGAACCATATCCATATGCTCAATGGATAACCAGAGCATTAAAAAAATATACAAATTTCTGAGAATTGTCTTGTTATATATAC
Source organism: Sigmodon hispidus (assembly GCA_004025045.1). NCBI lineage: Eukaryota > Metazoa > Chordata > Mammalia > Rodentia > Cricetidae > Sigmodon > Sigmodon hispidus. Next base: position 183,034 of record PVIH01001733.1, on the reverse strand, counting down.
CCAGTCTGGTTATAGTCACTCAGCGGACAGGAAGGCCATTCCTTCTTATATTAAAATGGTAGAATAAAATATGGCCCTTCTCTGGGGTACAATAAAACAACCAGAGGTTTGCACCTGAAAGAAAACATGTCTTACATCTCCCATGCCTGTTCTTCCAGGATGCCAGAGAGCCAAGATGCTGAATTAGCTCAGGATAGAAAGTCATTGTTCATGTCAGTATGTATCTTCTCCCAACTCTTAAATTAGCTCCTTCAATAATCAAGCTGGAAAACATCCCTTGCTGTTAGATGTCCTCCTGCACAGTGCATTCTTCTGATACAGTTATTCATTTCAATTAGTCAGAAAACAGAGGCATTGAGCTGCCCATCCATTTTGCCAGGGATTTGGGAATAGGATCAAAGTTAGTTTTGCTTCAGCGGAGTCCCTAGAGAGCTGTTAATTACTTGAGTTTCAAATCTGATGGCATTTAAAAATGGAATATTGAATTACACCTGTGTTTGGGGGTCAGTTTATCTTCTGATATGCAGGTAGATTTGTGGCAGGAAGGAACAGGAGGAAATGAAGTTAGTTTTCTTCCTGTGTTTGATGGGAGGGGGGTCTTTGTTGCTGAAATATTCCTCAGGGTTTCACATACTGAGTTAAGCCAAGAGGGAAAATTATGTTTCAGGAACTTCAAGCAAGAGTAGACCTCCAATTACCCCTCTAGCAGATTCAAACATGTAATCTTAGATTTGTTAATATGAAAAATGACCTGTGTGCTCACACTGGGGGGAGTTTGAGTGTGCATGGCGAACAGAAAACCAATGTGGTAGAAAACAAAGGAGAATCGATGTTTCTGACATAAGTCCTTAATTTTTCTTAAACAACAAGATTTAGAATTTCATGAAAGTGAACATAATGCTTGTTTAAGAATTTATACTCATAGGAGTAAAATAACTTATTCAGAAATATTTACTAGCTCATTTATTCTTGAAGCACACTCACTTCTCTTCTGTCCTTTGAGCCTCCTTAGCCTTTCTGTGCCCAGGGTTTTTGTTTTCTGCTTACCTGTTACTTTCTAGCTCTCAATGTCTTATCCTTCAGATCCAGCTCCTATCCCGCTGTGCTGGAGTCTGTTTCTATTGCTTCTGTAGCACCGCCTCATTTACCGCTTCAAAACTTGTTCCCAGTATGTGTGTATTTATGTATTTGTCTGTTACGTTGCATGGTCTGTTTTGTCAATGAGAGCTGCAGAGACGGGGGTGAGCTAAACTCCTACATTACCAACACTTAGCATTGTACCTTCTGACCATCTCAGATTTGGGTAGTGAGTGATGAACCCAAGAATGAAAAACCTGGGCTGACCCTCTTGGACCCCTTCTGCTTCCTGCCCCTCTTTCCTTCTTTCTTTCTTTTTGAGACAGGGTCCTACCATAAAGTTATATAGAGTATGATGGTCTCTAGTTCACACAGATCCCAAAGGGCATGTGGCTCTATATTTTATTAAATTTTCTCTTTCTGTAGAGCACTGCTTGAGCTATTTGGAGACTATGATTTTCAGATTCATTTCCCACAATCTAATAGTCTACTGACACCAACACTGTGTATGGATTATGCCATTCTGGCTGGAGATCATTTTGAACATATCATGTTTTGGTCAGCAGAACTGTCGACACAATAAAGTTGTTGTAACTTTGTTTCTGGTTGGTGTGGTTGTTTCAACATTTTGGGGGGGTCTCTTCTCTTGCTATCGCCTTTATATTCTGTTAATTTTGCATCACAAAATCTGATGATAATTTTCTGATGGCTTTGCTAGGAAATGGTGGACACAAGCTCTCTTTTTTGGATCAAATTCACAATAGCCATTACTGGTAGAACTAATGGCAACAAAATGAAACTGACAAAGACTAAAATGACTCAGGGTGGGATGTGTTATTGGCTTATAAAATTGATGGCAAAATGAAATCTTCTTGACAAAATTCAGACGTGCAAAATTTGATTTGAGAAAAATGTGGACTTTGTAGAAATAAAGGAAACGCAAAATGGCAGAAGCCACAGCTTCAAATTTGATATGGCTGAGAAACTTAATTTAAAAACATTGTTATTAAATTTTTGAGGAAAAGTGTGGATGCTGATGAAATAGTATCAACAAAATGAAAATAATGACAAGATAAAAGTGTCTCTATTATGTAATCAAGAGAAGGATAAATGGAGAGATACTCAGCTGCTAATTCTCTCAAAACATAGAAAAACCAGTTCCAACAATGAAGAGCATTCCCATGCTGAAGGAAAAGGAACTGAGACATCCTCCAAGGCATTACTATGAATTGGAGTTTGAAGATTTGGGGGACATCTTAGTAATTTCTAGAGCAGTGGAACTCAACCTCTGGGTTGCACCCTATTTGGGAGTGAATGACTCTTAAACAGGCCTAAGATCATTGGAAAACACAGATATTTACCTTACAGTCTATAACAGTAGCAAAATTACAGTTATGAAGTAGCAATGGGATAATTTTATAATTGGGGTCACCACAATATGTGGAACTGTATTAAAAGTTCATGATGTGAGGAGAATGAAGAACCACTCCTCCAGAGGAAAGTATGGAAGAATCAGGAGTCATTTCCTTTATAAAAATTCCTTTTGGTCTGTGTCTTCATGATTTTGTGATTTTTGAATTCTGATCATAGAATAAAGTTCTGCTTTTTTGGAGAATATAACAGCAAGGTCTTGTTGAGAGGCCTCATTGGTTTTCAGTACTAACACACTTGTGTTGTTGTATACCTGAGTTTGGAAGCTATAGGAAATAGGTTTTCTAGCAATTATTTTTGTATATGAAATTTTTTAATTAAAATGGACACTATGGTCATTGTTAATAATAATTGATTTAATTTGGAGTAATGGAAGTTTTTACTTAAGGGGAAAGAATCTAAATCTTAAGAGGTAAAAATAAGATTGTAAGAGAGCAAAAATGTCAGTGTTAGTTTTATGAGGGAAACCACACAAAAATGCACATTCACACCTCCTATCTCCTTACAGACGCACAGACACACACTTACATACAGCGGGGGGGGGGGAGAATCATTTGATTAATTATGATTGCTTAGGCTATCAATCTTTAAAAATAAATGGTACCAGAAAGGATGGAGTGGGAGACTCTGGAATGGGAGATCCCCAGGAGCATTGTAGAGATAGGAAGTGACCCTAAGACAGCACAAGGTCAGCCAGAACAGGAACAAGATGCCAGGTACCAGAAGGAGATGCACAGTCTCCTTCTGATGACCGGGGAAGCCGTTCTGCCTTTCTGCCCCATGGCATGGAGACTTCAGGTGAGGAGTAGGAATGTGTGAAGAGACCATAGCATGCAGGAGGAAAGAAGGAAGGAAGGAAGGAAGGAAGGAAGGAAGGAAGGAAGGAAGGAAGGAAGGAAGGAAGGGTGTCTAGTTAGAAAGAGACTGAATGAAAGAGAACCTGGAAGAGAATTTTAGGTGCCCTCTAAGCCATTACATTCTTTGAAATCCTGGGAAATGCTAAGAGACTTAGCAGGTCAGTGAGTGTAAACCATGCTAACTTCTGAGAAAGTAGTAATAATCCACTCATGGTTGTGGGTGAGGTTAATGGGTTTTTCAGATGTGAATATTAGAAAGTCTAAGCTACCTTTGGCCATCTCTTGAGCTAATGTTAAGTGCAGATGGATGGGGGAGCAGATTTGTTAATCAAAGTTCATGGTAAGAGTATTTGTCTTTTATTTCCATTAGAGGACAGCAAGATGAGATATGTGCCACCAGTCTATGTACCATAAAACAAACTACCTGGGGGAAATCATGAAGCTTTACACATATATGATCTCACACCGGGAAGACAATGGATAATTTTCTGCTTCGCTTTGAAACTAGTTATGCATTTCATTTAAACGCTGTAAGATGACAATATTAGTCAAGGGGAAACATATTAGGGCCAGGAAAAGCTATTACTGCTTTTTATTTAGGATTATCCTACGGATTGCCAAAGGGGCCATGTGAATATTTTTAGCTTTGGTGTTCCATATCTGAGGAGTCAATAACCTCAAATCAGAAGTCTTAAAAAATTGTCTGGGAACCTTGAATAAGGATATACACAGACAGAAAATGTGACTTTATTCATAATAAAAAAAAAGAAGGAAAAAAAAGAATTAAAAAATTGCATAAAACTTGTGCAAATTTTTTGTGGTCATTATTTTATAACTAACATGCTATGAAATTATTTACCTAGCAATTACACTACATTATATATTTTAAGTAACATAATTTAAGGAACATAGGAAGGAGTGGGTGTTATATGCAAATACTATTATGTTTTATGTAAGAGACTTGGATAGCATAGCTTGGCTCTAGAACCAGTCTCCATAGATTCTGAGAGAGGCCGTATGAAGGCATACATGTTCTTGCACACCCATACTTTTTCCTTTTCCGTGGTTCTATTAAATTTCCTGTAGAGTTGGGTAATGAAGTTCAATGCACATTTTTAATACTCTAGGAATAATATGTGTTTACTATGATTTTTATTTTTGAAGCCAAAGTAGAGTAGATTATGTCTTTTCTTTAATATCACTATTCAAACTTCAAGACTCTAATCATAAATCTCATTTATCTTGTAGAGGATGTCATTATTTCAGACAAATTATCTAGGCAGCAGAGTCTTGAAAATTCAAAATTTTAAGCTGATGGGCTTACAGGTTTTTGTTTGTTTGTTTTTGTTTTTTTCCCTTGAAACTCTGGTAATTAACATTTCATCTGGAAAAAAATTGAAATGATTTTAAATGTGATGCTTTAGCAGTATGTATTCTTACACTGAATATTGCTCTCATTGAGGACTGAATTATCAAAGAAGTTTTATGTACCATGGAAAGTGGGCTTCAGAGAGGGTAGACAATTATAAGATTCCTAAAGATGACACTCTAAGCTGTTTATATTGATATGATGTCATTGTCTTATCTGTACTGTTGAACACAGGTTAAAAAAACCCTTCTTTATATATACATTGTTTAAAGCTTTTTTTTGCACATGAAAAATAGTGTTGACAAGTAAATCTAATATGGATAGGATTATCGTCCATGAATATGCATGACAACTCAGCTCCCTCCTATGGATTTCCTGTTGACTTCTGCAGCACTTTACTCTCTGGGAAATTTCAGCACGGAGGGAAAGAAAGTTTTACCGCCAATTTGAGCCTCAAACACAAGATGAACAGACGTTTGTTGCATTAAAAAAGGACATAGGCATGCATTAAATCCCTTATGCCTTACTTTTTAATGATGCAATTGTGAATTATGTTCTTGTTGCATTTGTAATTAGAGGCGACGGCAGATGGTGAAGACTTATTTTAAAGCGATGTGTCTATTAAAATAAGCCACACTGCCAAATGATTGTTCACCGTAACGGCATCTTAACACCCCGAAACACTCCGATGCTTTGTTGATGTGTGCTTGATTACCACAGCTGATTACATATGTGCACATATTTGCTCGGAAATGTATCAAGGATATTGGATATGTGTGATACTTTGTTTTAAAGTGTGTGTTATCACTATTATAGATAATGAAGCTCTCAATGAATTATTCAGTCACACTATCTACAAAGGGAATGCACCCAGCTCCCTTTTCAATAAAATTAGGCATGAATCTTTCTAAACTGCCGAGCCTTGTTCTCCCTCCACAGTGGGAAGAAGCATTGAACTAAATGGAGAGTTGCTGAGGATTGAACATTCTTCTTGTCCATACTCATGGGGAGAGGAGAGTTAGAGGGTGGACTCAGTCCATGGCTCATGGCAGTACTTCAGGCCGAAAGTGAGACTGAAGATATATAGGCATCAAGAACCTGGTGAAAACGGAGGATGCATTATAGTATATAGCAGGATAGGTTCAGCTAAGGTAACAATACCCAACTCTACTGACTCATGCTCATGTGGATTCATGTGTGATATGGTCAATACAATCAAAAATGGATCATAAAATGGGTCTGTGTATCATGATATACATGGGAGACACTGATGAGATAGAAGTGACATCTCACTATGCTTTTACAGCCAACTCACCCATGCAAAAATGTTGTGCAGCCTCCTGTGCCTGCCTTTAAATGTTCTTTTTGTGAGAGTCACATGATGCATTCATGTATCACTGGCTAAAAAATGTCATGTGATGAAGCCTGCCACTCAAAGAGTAGATAAGTGCAATTCTACTATGTGCTTAGAAAAAACAAAAAAACAACAAAAAAAACCAGATGTAGTCCTGATATAAAGTGCTGTGAGGATGTACTTCCCTGTGATTGTTTCTGCATTATTTTTTATGACTGCTTTGTCTCTAACATTCTTGCTCTGGGAGAGTGTCAGATCTCTTTTTCATGTTTAGCAGTGCATTAAATGCCTTTAGGGAAAAGGTATATGTTAGATGAGGGGCAGAGGAGCACTCCAATTTTGTATTATCCAGCGTGTTTTCTCTCTGATGGTGTAGTTTCCTATCACTAAGTCTGGGGTAGCTGAGTCAGCAGTTACATGAATTTGTTTACTTGGAATCTTTTAATAATGTCAGTGTGGCTACCTATTAAGTCATGGAAACACATAATATTTTTTAAGTTTATAGAATCTCTTTTTCAGGAGATAATAGCCAATGCAAACACTGAGAAATCAGCTTGGGTCTCTTCACTGATGCCTATCTTAATTTTGTTTTGTTTGTTTTTTTCTCTTTCCTGTTGCTATGACAGAATAGCAGAGAACTGGTTAGTTTATAAAGAAAATAAATTTAGTTTTTAAAATTCTGGAGGTTAGAAAGGCCAAAGTTAGGATTCTTCCAGCAGTAAGGTTGTCTTGTTGGTGGGGACTTGAGAAGATTCCCGAGACACAGAGCAATACTTAGTGAGATGCTGAGAACGAGCAAGCTTGCCAGAAAGAGCTCACTTTTGCAACAAAGTCACTCCCTCAATAACCCATTAACCCATTACTCATTAATCTATTAATCCATTAATCCATGGACAGCTCAGTCTGTTCCTTAGATGACTCATGACCTAATCACCTCCAAAGGCCCCACCTTCAAATGCCATTAACATATGACTTTGGGGATTGAATTTTCAGAAAACAAATTCTGAGGGACAAAAATATTCAAGCCATAACAATGCCTGACAAAGGAGTTAGTCATTCTGTAACATGAAGTTTGTGCATACATGCACTCAGATGCTAGGAGTATAGTGTACCTAGAGATGCTGTAGTAGTTTCACACACTCAGCCATTTCTAATTGTAATTTTTTTTGGTAATGAACATTAGGGTTTTTTTTTTTCTCAGATTTATTAGTATTTGAGAATTCCATGCAATGCATTTTGATCATATTTGCATATTGCATACTCTTTCTTTCTCCTCCCAGATTCATGCTCCTTACCTATCCACTCAATTTTATGTATATATGTTTTTAAACCCAAGTAGAGTTTGAGCTTCCCATGTATTCTTGGATGTGTGGTCTTCACAGGAGGGTAGTTACCCAACAGGGGCTGTATCCTTAAAGAAAATCGACTAGAATTGATCAATTGCCAATAGCTCTGTAGCTAGGGCTGGGACTTCCTGCCAATTTCATCTCTGCATGCTGGAATTTTATCTGGCCTGATCCTGAGTAGGTCGTGTGAACACTATACAACTATCATGTATTTATATGAGCACCTTCTCTGCTGTATCCCCCAACACTGTTTTATTTTAGTCATCTATGCTTATAGCTTTTCCACTCTTTCCCCCTCTTCTTCTACCATAATCGCTGAGCCTTGGAGAAAAGGGATATGATACAGATGTCCATTTAGGGCTAAACATTCTGTTATTTCTTATTCACTGCATCTATGTCAATTTTGAGTCTCTGTGTTAATCACTTTCTAGTGCAAAGGAAGCCTCTGTAACAAGGGTTGACCAATTCATTGTCTATAAATCATTCAGAGTCACTTTAATACTCAGTGTATTCAGCAGAATAGCAGTAGTCAATTTTACCCTAGGCTTTATGTTCTGCATAACCATAGGTTCTTGGCATGATAATGGTGCCAGATAGTTTGAACTTGTAGAGTGGACCTTAAATCCAACAATAAACTGATTGGTTACTCCCATAATACTTGTGCCATGATTGCACCAGTGAACATGTCTTGCCAGGCCAGTCATTATTGCTGCTTATTGGGTTCACAGCAGGGTAAAATTAGTGATTGTTTCTCTTCTTCAGTAGTATACTACCACCTTCCAACACAATAAAAGCTAACCAATAGGAATGAAGCTTCTCATGGAGTACCCACTTCATTTCTTCTTGTTCTACAGTCCAAGTCTATGATATCTTGCTTTGAATTTTTAGATATGTGTGTTCTGTTTTGGAATAGTACAGAGGTCAGGAAATTATTAAGAGGTAATGAGGTTGAGTTTCAAGGGAGGAAAAATGAGACATGGTGCTATAAAGGGTTAAAAGAGAATAATGTCATAGAACAGGTGTCATGAAGACAGGGATGAATGGGCAGGGTAGATAAGGAAACATGGTGAGGAATAGCACTGAAGATATTAAAAATTCATAAGGAAACAATACTTTAGACGTATCCTAAAATATATACATACACATATAATATGACATTAAAGAGGCTTATTCCGTAATGTAGCAACAATGCCTTTACTAGATAAGCAACATAGACTAACAAAATATGCAGTGCTGGGCATGGTTTAACTCCTTTGGAGTTATTAGCAAGTGAGATGCTGAAACTAAAACATGACGGGCTATTATAAACATTAGATTTTGCTGAGTTGTTCTAGCAAAGTATCAAATTAGGGGAGAGCCATGTGAACCCCCAACTTGTAGAAGTTTATATAGATGGGTCATAGCTTATGATTGGTATCTGTGAGAAGAACAATCTTTATACCATTTAGTCTTTTGAACCTGTAGGATTTGATGCTGAAGTCTGAATTTGATGCCTGGATACCTACTTTGGGTGTGCAGTGTAAGAGAATTGGTGCTTCTGGAGAACTGTGAACAATTTGGTGGTGGTTATCCGGAGTGTATGGATTTCTGTTGTCTCATCTCTTCTCAACCCTTACCTTCTCATCTTCTCTCTAGTCTAGAAAAGTAAGAACATACTTGTAGGTTTGGTTTTGCTTTTTCCTGTTGAGATATGGTCTCATTATTTTTCCCAGGCTGGCTTTAGGCTCCTGAGATCAAGTAATCCCTTCTCTTCATCATCCTGAGTAATTGGAACTATAGGTGTGGCTCATCATGATTTTGATGGCTGTGGGGACCCAATGAACATTTTGTGATAGTCAAATGTACATGTCAGTCCTTTGGAGGTGTGAGAGAAAGAACTGAACCAGGGCCCACAATTTCAGAGTGAGGAATCATCTGTACTGTGACTGATTCTAGCAGATAGGTATAACCATTCTCTATTAAATAATTTGTACATATAAAACATCTAGCCAGGAATATGGTAGTACCACATATGTGTATGCTGTTGCTTTTGTTACTTTTTTGTTTTCTTTTGTTGGCTACCAAAACAGTAATAGTGATAATACTCAATAGCATAAAATACTATTCAGGTACTAAATACTGTGTTAGGTTTACAGAATATCTTATTCAGTCCTTAAAGCCCTGAAGTGTGGCTATTATTGTATTTCCTGTTGTGCAGATGAGGATATCTAAGTCCAGAAATTTTAATGTTTACATCTAAAGTCATAGCAATTAGGAAGCATAGCCAATGTTGGATGAACCCATGTGACCAGCGTGATGGCTCTGTCATTCTAGCAATCTTCTTTACACTGGCTGGTGTTCTACAGTCTTTAAAGCATTGTTTTATAGTCACACCATTATCCTTTATAACAACAAGATAGGAAATGCCTTTGTTTTTTTTTTTAATAAAATAAGACATTTTGTTTGTTAAAATTTAAAATAAGTCTTGCAGTATCAAATGTGGTCAGGGATTTGGGACAAAATGAACTCTTACCACTGCAGCTGAGCTTATAAGTGGTGCAGGTTTAGGAAAACATTTTGGCTTTCACTATACAATAGAAACTATGTATATCTATATCCCCTTAGGTCTTCTCCCAGGGACACACTTCAGAGATCCTCTGTCTGTGTGCTAGTGTGTGGGACATGAAGCTTATCAAGGAGAATGAACATGTAGTATACTCATACCAAAACAAAATTATGTCTGGTACTTTTGCCATGTATTATTTAATGTTTTATATATTAATATTTTTAGATTTATCCATATTTACTTCTTGTTTATTATTTCCTGTCTCACTATGAATGACTAAGAGACAAAATGTAAACGTTATACACATTATATATTATATAATGCAATGATTGTTACAGTCAAGGAAAAGAGAATACCCAATTTTTTCAACAGTTATTCTTTTTCATTTTTTTTCTTGTGCTAAGAAAATGTAAAACATATCCCAAAGTAAAAGTTTTATATAACAAAAATTACTAACTACCTTATTTTGTTGTACATTAGACCTAATTCATATCATAGAACTGCAATTTTGTATGTTGTGATCTTCTCTTCCCTCCCTGACCCTGGAAACTACCATTCTTTCTATGTAGTCAGCATTTAATATTCTCTAAGTCAGTTAATACAATATTTTTCTGCATCTGACATAAGTCCTTAATACTCTCTATATTTATTCATGTTGTAAATAGTAAATTCTCCTTCTAAAGGCTATATATATGTGTGTGTGTTTATTAATGTAAAATATTAACATAATATGATGTACATCTTCCATGTTTTTCTTATTAATCCCTTTATTCATACTCATCTGGATGAATGGATGAACATTTAACTTGTATCCATGCCTTGGCTATTGTGAATAGCCCTAAAATAGACATGGTAAATGCAGGTATCTGATGTAGCATTGAGTTCAGCTTTGTGTGGATGGAAAGCTAGAAGGGTAACTGGATTATAGCAACTTTACCTTTACTCATAGCCTGACCTCTGTACTGCTTTTTTTATGGCTGGTATCAGTTTACCCTTCTACCAGGGTCTTTTCTTCACATCCTCTTGCTTTCTCTCTCTTTTTTTTTTTCTTGACAGTTATATGACTGGTATGGGTTTTTTTTGTTTGTTTCTTTTTTCTGGTCTATTTTTTTCTTTTTTTTTTTATTATGAATAAAGTCACCTTTTCTCTCTGTGTACATCCTTGTTCAAGGTCTCTTCCCCCTCTCACCCCCTCCAGTCACTCTCTCTTCTCCACTTTTCCCCATCTCCTCCCCAGCAAGGGCAGGAAGTCCCAAGGACCCAATATTGCTTAATTCAGCATCCACTCCTGGCAGATCCAGTTTCCTCATCCCAACATCAAGACCGAGTCAGGTGTTCCTCTGGAGGGAAGGGACTCCAAGGTGCCAGTCCAAGGTGTTTCACATCCCAAGCTGTTCAGTGGTTGTGGTTTCAGCTTGGACATGCTTTGCTTTTTGCTTTTTTGTTCAGAGTCTACTAATGAGTGAGTACATCCCCTGCTTATCTTTCTGGGTTTGTGATACCTCGCTCAGGAGGATATTCTCCAAATCTATCCATTTGCCTGCAAATTTTAGGATACCATTTTTTCTTACTGCTGAGTACTACTCCATTGTGTAGATTCTAAGGATGAGATTGAGTCACTGATCTAGTTGAGGCTTCCATTATCCACATGCATCTTAAGTTCTGCTCTATCTTTTTTCCGTGACAGCTCTCATTTTCCCTCTTTTCTTCACCCTTAGTGCTTTCTCCTTCATACCTCTCTGTCCTCAAATATGGATTTGCAGCATGTGAACACAACAGTAAGTAATTTCTTGGGATAAGACAACAACAAAAAATTTTTAGTGAAACATTCTTATAAACTACAAAGAATGCATCTTACTATTTTAACCCTAAATAAATGAATGCAAATGTTATGGAATGATGTAATGTGTGAGACAATTAAGTATACACAATACACGAGAGAGAGAGAGAGAGAGAGAGAGAGAGAGAGAGAGAGAGAGAGAGACAGAGACAGAGACGAGACAGAGATCCCACACTACACAAACCCCATCAGATAAGTATTAAATTATCTCATCTCTCCCCTGTTTCCTTTCAAAGCTTCCCCTTTATCACACATTTAAAAACATAAAGCATAGACGATGAGGCAGCAGGTAAACTGGTCTGGGGGAAGAGATCCAGAGACCACAGAACAGTATGCAGGGAAGGGAGGTTGACCTGCTTGAACACGGTTCACTGAATGGAATGTTAGCTTTCTTTTATTTCTGAAGGCCGAATGCTAGCACAGGCTGGAGGTCATCATCTAAAGCCACTGGGAATGACTTCACCACATTCAGCATGTGCAGGGTGTCTTGACTGAAAGGTGAGCAGCTGTCTGATTGCTCAGATGACAACGTGAAAGGGGAAGGTCTGGGATTTTAGCATTTGCCACCAACAGTTAAGGCTGGGCTAAGTGGCAGCTGTTTTGCATCCAAGGTTAGGAAGGATTATGAGAGGCAGGGAATTATCAGTGAGCAAATGGAAACTGTTGTTCAGCAAACAGAAAAAGCCTAAATACCTTAATGTCATAGCTCTTCCAAGTTCTAGCCTTGCTTGACACTAAAGTTGTTATTTTATAACAAACAGTATTGCTTAAATGCTGGAAAAAACTTCTCAGTGGTCAGCTGATTTTGAAGACATGTGTTATTTGAACTGATTAGTGTTTGTTAAAAAATAATTTTCAATGTTCACATCAGCATGGATCACCCAGAGGGTATAAGTAGATTGCTCCCCGGAAGCATGAGAGTTCCTTAAGGGAAGGGAAAGAACCATAGGTAGCTTCTTTTATAAGATTAGTATTTGGCATAGTAATGAATCTGCCTATGTTCTTGGCAGAAATGTGTGCCAGATATTAAAATATGCCCACATTTTCTTGATTGAAACAGTCTAATTATTAATCTAGCTGGGAATAACTGGGTAGGTGGGGCTTTTGTAAGCTTGAGGTAGCAGCATTTAGCTTGCCTGTACTCTTTAAGTGAGCAGCCATTGTGCTTTCTCTAGACAGTCAGGGATTTCTAGGTAATAGGCTAGAACTGAGGGTCTACATCAAGTCTGGGATGTCTGTTTTAATTCTGGCTTCACCAATAACATCACATCAGCTTGTGGACAGTGCTGATTCTCTCTGATTTTGTTAACTCATCTGGAAAATGTAGAATTTGGTGAGCTGATCTCCAAGGTCCTGTCTCACTTTAAAATTCTATGAGGCTAGGAATATGGTTTGCCTTCAGTGAAGAGTTTACCAAGTTGACCTTGGAAATCACTTCATGCCAATTAATTTCTTTCTTCCTTTTAGTGGAAAATGAGCAGCAAAGGATTTCATCATATTCTAAACTGTGTTACCTCAAAACTCCTGCCCCACTGCCTGATAAAAGTCAATTTGTGTCCTCAGCAAATAATGTACACACACACACACACACACACACACACACACACACACACACCACTTGCATACATACATACTCCCCAAGTACTTGATGAAAGTTAAGAGTCTGAGGTTGCTGGATAAATCACCTACTCATTACAGAGAGGCTGGGGAGCATGGGAGGAGGTGAACTTGAGCAGGATTTCACACTTATGTGATGCTTTTCAAAGCAACCCTGCAGGGAAATCACTTTGATCAGTAAAAAACAGCAGGAAAAAAAAAAAAAAAAAAAAAAAGGATAATTTTTGGCTATTCTTGCATTGCAAATCCCGGGTGATGCTTATGCTTTGACGTCCCTGGGAATGAGAGATGCTGGCTGGGCAAAGTCTGTCCAAGCTGTCCCTCCTGTCATTGCCTCCCTATAACTCCCATCCCAGTGAGTGACCTTGTTCTGATTTCCCCATTTACAGAGGCTCAGAACGCTGTCCCTTTAGCTGGCTGAGGTCCACCCTGACAGCCGCAAACCTCGATGGGGTTTGGGTTGATTTTGATAGGGTGCCAGGGATTCATTCCAAAACTACACATACTTTTATGTTTTTTTTTTTCTTCTGTGACAAAGGAATCATCAGGTCAGACACAAAGGATAAACACGTCTGGGAGCTCATCTCAGAATATTGCTTCCCACTGACCAGCCTTATGTTCTAAATGACCATGGCAAAGAATGACAGGCGTTAACTGGATTTCTTTGCTCTGTTACGATTACATGTGTTTGATTTTTGCCAGTTGAATGTTGCCAGATTTTATAATTGTGCTAGAATAATTTCTGTGCAGGAAGGGTAAAAGCAGAGAGAGCTTAACTTTATGTATTACATAAAAATAAAGCTAATATGTAAATATAATATTTGAGACATATATTTTAAAATTGTGATAGGGTTTCATTCAGCTCAGGTGGGACTGGAACTTTATGTGGTAATGATGACTTAATTAAATACATTAATTAATATTAAGTGAATTAATTAATAAACTTCTGATCTTTTAAAATTCTGACTTAATTTAACTCTTCTATTTTCCTGTGCTCCCTCCCTCCACGCCCTTCCGACTTTTCTCTCTCAGCTCCTTTCATGTACCCTCTGCTCTCAAATTGATAGCTTCTTTTTATTCGATTATTATTGCTACATACATATATAAATACAACCCACGGCATCCATTTTGGTTGTTAGTGTGTATATGATTTTGGAGCTGATCTCTTTGTTTTGGATTATCAGTGAGGAGTCTTATCCCTGGGAGAGGCTAATCCTGCCTCTCTGTGTGTCATTAGTTGCCTGTGGTTTAGGGTCAGGACTCTGGGAGGTTCTGGCCTTCTGAGTTAGTGTGTCTGTTGATATTGTCACCGTTTCAGGCTTGCTTATAAAGACATTTCTTGGAGAAATTGTTCTGGCATCAGTAGAACTTCCTGATATCCTGGCTCCTCTTCTGTAGTGTTTCCTGAGGCCTATGTTCAGAGCTATGATGTATAGTTATCCATTGGGTTCCTCATAATTAGTTGATCTCTGCATTTCTGTTTTTATGCAATGTCTCCATTTGCTGTAAAAAAAGGCTTCTTTGATGAGTGGTAGTAGCTACACTTCTTTGTGGATATAAAGATAAGATTTAGATTGTAGTTAAGAATTATGCTGGTCTAGAAAGTGGTTGGAGTAGATTCTCCTTTAAGATACCTGGCTTTATCAGCCCTGGGAAGCTTCCTAGGTTTTCAGTACCAGGCATAATTTTCTTCCTATTTGGTGGGCCTTAAGACAACTGATGGTTACCAGCAACATGTGAGTGCCACTTACTGCACCTTTATGGATATTTTTGCCATGTTCATCATTACTATGGTTCATCAGTGTTGCAACTGGGTGGTAATATTTAATTGCTTCTTCATTTCAGCAGCTTACATAGGATTTTTTTGGAACCATGGAAGCTAGAATGTAGGAAAAAGGCTTTCAGGTTAGAGGTAGCTAACATCATCCAAGGTTCATTTCCTAAGTGTGTGGTGTCTTCAGAAATAGGGGCTTTTACTTTCAGCCTCTGAGAGGTAGCCAAGGGCAGCATCAATAGTCTGTATTGTTTGGTGGGTCAGAGTACCCTGACCAATCATTTGGAAGGAAGTTTCTTGGGCCTGATACTGTGGTCTCTGTTAGCGTTTGGTTCTTTATGGGGAACACTATCAGCCCAAGTGGGTGAACTTCCATAAACATGTGTGTATGTATCATACATATACTTATATGAATTATGTATAATTTTAGGTAAATATAAAATAATACAATTATTTGAGATAGCAAACAACCTTAGTTAATTCTTCCTTTCTGTATTGACTTCAGCACTTACCTCAGGTAGGGCCTCTCTCCTCATTTTTCTGTTTCTCTTTTCTGTCACTTGTATCCTGCCTGTTATTCTTCTCCCAGGCAATGCTCGCCCTGCCCCCACCTCCCATAGTATGTTCTCCTGGTTTCTGTGGTTCTTCTTCATTGTGTGCTCATATCTGAGGATTTGGAGCTAGGAACCACAGAGAGAGAGAATAGATAGTGTTTGTCTTTTTGTATCTGGGTTACCTCATTCAATATAATTTTTTCTAGCTTCATCATTTTATCTGAAAATTGTGTGATTTCTTTTTCTTTTCAACAGATGAATAGTATTCCATTGTGTATATGAGTCACATTTTTATTATTCAGCCATCTGCTGAAAGACATTTAGGGTGTTTCCATTTCCTGGCAATTGTGAATAGAACAGCGTGAAATGAACATGGCTCATTATTTATCTGTGGTTTGGTCCAGGAGTGGTATAGCTGGGTCATATAGTAGATTTAGTTTTCTGAGGATTCTCCATACTGACTTCAAGAGTGGCTACATGGATTTGCATTCTGACTGAAGGTGAATGAGAACCTCTCTTTCCCTACAATCTCACCAGCATATGCCAGTGACTATTTGTCTACGTTGTGATAGTTAGAAGACTCAAGAAGCAAATAAATAGAAACGAAGAACTATTGTGGTATATCAATGTGACCTACATGTTTTCACCAGAGCTGAACCAAGAACAACATAACCCAAGTCATTTGTATTCACTACTTACATATCTGGCTGGAATTAGAGACAGCTTCTGGCTGATGTTAATTGGATTGGTTTCTTTCGGTCTGTCCTTGATCTACCCACTACACACAAGCCAGTCATTTGTAGGTTTAATCTTGATGTCAACAGAAGCAGGGCTTGGTGCTGTGTGTTTAGGTAGTTGAGATCACAGAAAGGAGGTGGGTGGGCCCTGCCTTGATGGGGGACGGAGGATGTGTCCTCCACCCATGCGAGTGACATGTAAATGTTAACAAAGACCCCACAAAATAACCAAACCCAGCTGAGAAAAAGAGGAGTGAGTTACCACTCAAGAGAGTCGCTAGGTTTTGGTATGGTAGAAATTTCTGGAAGAATTTTTTTTTTTCCTTTTTACTTGAGAGAGGCTTGAAGGAGAAGAAAGACTGCATTTTAGGGCCATGAGCTACATTTAGGGAGAGGAGTGACATTTTGTAGGGTATGTAGACTTGCTTTAGGAAGGAGGGAAGACCCCTACCAGCAGTTTGAATGCCGGAGGAAACCCTGAACCATATACTTGAGATACTGAAACTTAGGAGCAAGTCAAAGACTGGTTTAATCTTTCTTTTTAGCTGACAAAATGGAAGAAGATTGGGAAGGGTGAGTCAACCCTCTTTCAGCCAGGAAAGTCAACATGCCTGAGGAAACTGTTGTTTTCTATTTGCTTGCTTGTAGACACCAGCCTTACTTTCTCATACTAACATCTCCATTTCCTTCTTCCTTTCTCCTCAGTTAAATCATGCTAAGGGCAGAGGTCAATTCTCACAAGGTGAAATTTGGTGTTAGGTCATAAGTCTTGATAGTCTTGATTCTCTTCCCACCCTTTGATCTCCCTGTGAGGACTGTCACATATCAACAAACAGATTAGCCCATGGTCCACTGCCAGTTCCCAGGGGCATAACTGCCTGCATGGACTTGCTTATGGAGACTTCCCTAGTAGCCCATCATCCAATTCCCATACCTGAGCCCTGTCATCTGATCCTCCCAAAATGGGTTTTTCACTTGTACTGACACAGGGAATGTGATTCTAGCCCTTTTGAGTAAACAGTTCTGCACAATAGAGGTGGGGCCAGATTATATAACAAAAGCCTAGGATTCTGTTGTTTGTCTAGCACCTGCCTCCCTTGGGTGAACTCAGTGCTTATGATGACACTCTTCTAGTCTGATTTCTGGAATATAGGTGGTGCTACTCAGCCTGTGGGTTCTGTTGCAACTGGGAATTTACCTCGTTTGCATGGCAGTCACAATCAGATAGAGTCCTTTAAGGTTAATTATTAATTAATATTAATCTACACATTAATAGAATGTGTAGATAAACCAGTTGTTAAACTGCATGTCTGTGGATGTATGATTCTCATTCTTAATTAGACCTGGTTGCTCGAGAAGCAGGGATAACATCAACATACATTCTTATTGTTGTTTGGGCATGTGGCAAGGTAGATCTTATTTCCAACTTCATAGTTTTAAAATTTGAACTGTGAATGTGAATTGCCTTTCTGTGTGATCCCTCTGGTGTAGGTTATTGTTATGCTAATTCAGGTGTGTGTCTTCCCGGACCTTGTAAGTATATGCATCTTGTGTTCTTTTGAGCAAATTGGATAGTTAATCCCTTAATCAGTTGTTGAGAGATTGCTGGAAGCACAGAGGCAGACAGGACCTCTACACTCCACAGTTTGAAGGTCATCATTGTAATTCATTTAGTGTTTCTCCTTTGCTTCCCTCCCTTCTATTAAATAGGGAAGTAAGCCTAATCCTTCAGCAGGGATAAGCCCTTTATGAGAAGTAGAAAGGCAGGAACTTGGGAGGAGAAAGGTCCTTAGGATGCACATGATAGATGATGCTACTTAGGGGAGCAGTCCATGACCGAGCCTGCCTCCTCCTGTCCTTACCCTTGGGTCCTCTCTGATAGGTAGTACTAAGTAAAATCTTTAGCAAGTATTGTCAGTTAACTTTTTCATCTTTTAAAATTTTTGTGAGTTCTGTGGGTAAAATTTTGTCAGTGTGTCCCTGAAAATCTTAGTTGAGATTTCAGCAGTTGCCTGGGAATAAATCTTACAGAAATTCTAACACAACCCTGTTCATCCACATCTGTTTCTGACTGTCGCAACAGAAAGAAGTCTAAGTTCATGTGAATAGTTAATGCTGCAGGTAGAAGTATATCATGTGTGGGATATACTTCTCCTGGGGTCCTAGGAAGACCTAGGCTTAGATTCCACTCTATTTGGGTTGATGAGGATCTGTGGCAAGGCCTCACCGGGGCACCTGTCTATAAGGCATGTTCTGAATTGATTGATACTACCATGGGCTACACTTACCCTTCCACAAGCCTAACTGGCCAAATGCACACTGCTTTCTAGTTCCTTTTTCTCCAAGGCCTCATTCCACAGAGCTGAGAATGGACAGTTAGAGATCTACTTGTTCTTCATGATATCCAAGGAGGAACAATACCAACCAGATATGGTTGCTAGTATCTACCTGAACAAAAGGAAACAGCTGCAAAAATGCAGTGATGGGAATTGAGATCCTTGTGTGAAAAGAGATTTTTTTCTTTTGCTTTCTTTGTTATATATTACAGACATTATATATATATATGTACATATGTACATATATATATATATATATATATAATTAAGAAGTAAGAGTAGACCCCAGTCAGAATCTGAGTGATTACAGAAGCCATAGAAAGAAATGATGTTTAACTCTTTCTGACCTTATTTTCTCTTCTTCTTTCTCGTCTTCTCTATACCCTTATCCTCTTCCTCCTCCTTCTGTTTCTCCTCCTCCTTCTAAATGTGCTATCTGAAATCTGTGTGAAGTGTAGAGCAGCTTGCATAGTCTGTTCTCACACTGGCCCAGGCAATTTTACTTTGGGCTTCATGTCAAGTGGATAGAGGTATTTATGGACTTCTCTATTGGACTTCTTCAGAAAGGGAGATTTCCCAGAAGACAAAACAACAAAGTCCCTACTCTTAATAAGATTTCTTCAGAAATCTGCAGCTCCAACGATGGCGATAATTATTGTTCATATTTGGGAGTACCCCTGCTTTACTGTTATACAATAATGTCACTGTCTGCAGACTCCCACAAATTGAGCAAGCTTGTATCACTACAAGAATAAGTCAGAATGGGAAAACCCATACAGTTCTGCCAGCCAGAATCACTGCTTCAGAGCTGGTCACATGACATGAACCAGACCAATGGAAGGAGACTTCAGGGGTGACTGGAAAGAACACTGTGTTCTGTTCATTTCTGATAGGTGGTTGCCAGCTGAAAGCCATGGTAATACACTCAGTAAGAGCACTTCTCTAAGAATAAAGAAGAAACAGGGAAATATTCAAGGACTAGAGACAGTTGTACCTATGAGGATACGATTCAGCCTCTGGATAAAGCTACTCCCAATGCCAACTGTACCTACAACTTTGAGTTATAGAGCAATCTATTATGGGAAAGGGATAACTATGATTATCACTCTTTAGAAAATCTTCTCCCCCCCACCCAGAACTGGAAATAGAAAAGGTCTATGTTACTGTTCTGTTTTCCCAGACTTTCTGAGAAACCCGTATAAAGCAAGGGATTTCTGTAATCATTCTTGCACACATTGCTGGACCGTCTTAACAGAAGATGTCAGTTCTTCTCTCTCTGACATCCCCATCTTCCTTCCAATAGAAATCACACCTGTCCTTTCTCATAGGAGACTGAAGAGTAAAGGTAAAACTTTGGAGTATTCATGTGCATGAACATAAGCTTGTGTGTACATGTATATGTGTGCCTATGTACACCTATGCGTGCATTTATGAGTGTGTGTGTGTGCTGTGTGCAAGTAAGGACTCTCAAATTAATTCCAGAAATGTAAAGTAAGCCTCAAGATTTAAGCAAGAAATTCTTTTAATTTCCTTTCCTATATTGGGGATCAAATCCAGGGTTTATACAAGCTGGGTAATTATTTTCTCTTGTGCTATGTCCTAAGCCCTTGAGAAAGAAATTCTTTAGACAGCCTTATACATCAAGGGAGGGTTGACTCCTCTTCTGAAACATATGAACAAGACCTCACCTTTCAAAAGTTAGCATGCTAAGGAATCATCTGAGAGGCTTGTTGGAATTTGATTTTATTTCAGAGGTCATGGGCGGGGTCAGACAGCCTCATTTCTTATTAGCCACTTGACAATTTGAGTAGCAAATAAGAAAGGGGATGGTGGATACATCACTAGATCTGTCCAGGAAGATGTCAAGTTAGAGCACGTAGAAACATTCCGCTAAATCCCTGACTTGCTAGATGATGAAGATGTATTTCTCATGAGCAAATCTCAACTGTATCTTTATTCCAACAGAGATTAAGTTAATAAAAGGGAATTTAGGGCACATAACATCTTGCTTTTCTTGATCAATCAAACAATGAGTGCTTATGAGCCTAGCTCTTGGCTAAATAGTGACAGGTGAAGGGAATGGGGACCAGTTCAGTAGAACCAACTTGAAGGATGAGAGCCAGTCACTAAGGAAAGCTCCCAAATATTCCCCTTCCCCCACCTTAACAGTTTTGAACTGAAGCTGAGGAATAGGATAAGGTGGAGGAACCAGTTGTGTCTTAAAGTGATGCTTATTTTCTTTTCTTTTACCCAAAAGGATTCACCAAATCTGAGCCAGGAGATAACGCTGAATCAGGGCGGCAGGATCCCTTTAGTGCCAAGTTCTTGTTGCTTGCTAGATCTGTGTGTGTGTGTGTGTGTGTGTGTGTGTGTGTGTCTGTCTGTCTGTCTGTCTGTCTGTCTGTCTCTCTCTCTCTCTCTGTCTCTGTCTCTCTCTTTCCTTCTCTCAATTCTTAATGCAGCCACGGCTGTCCTGGAGCTCACTTTGTAGGTCAGGATGGCCTGGAACTCAGAGATCCACTTGCCTCTGCCGCCCAAGTGCTGGAATTAAAGTGCAGTGTGCCACCTTGCTAGTGTTGCTAGATTTCTCTAAGAGGGTGTTACTAACCAGAAATGATGTTAATCTGCTGCCCCAGTCAGGGTGATTATTGCTGTGATGACACACCAAGACCAAGTTGAGGAGGAGAGAGTTCATTGGGCTTACACTTCCGCATCACTGTCCATCATTGAAGAAAGTCAGGACAGGAACTCAAGCAGGGCAGGAATCTGCAGGCAGGAGCTGATGCAGAGACCATGGAGGAGTGCTGCTTACTGGCTTGCTCTCCATAGCTTGCTCAGCCTGCTTTCTTACAGAACCCAGGACCATCAGCCCAGGAATGGCATCACACACAATGGGCTGGGTCCTTCCATATTATTCACTAAATGTTCTACAGGCTTTCCTGTAGCCCTGTCTTATAGAGGTATTTTCTCAATTTGGGCTCCTGCCTTCCAAAGGACTCCAGTCCAATTGTTCTCCATCTGTGGATGCCGACCCCCTTGGCAAAGCTCTATCTCCAAACTATTTACATTATGATTCCTAAACATAGTAAAATGATTGTATATGAAATAGGAACCAAAATTATTAATTTTGTGGTTGGGGGTCACCCAAACGTGAGGAACTGTATTAAAGGGTCAAGTTGACATGTAATTAGCCAGCACATCTACATATATACATATGTATATATATGTATATATACATAAATATTAATCTGTACCACAGGATTGGGCCTTGATGGTCTAGTCTAATCATATGACTTCGTAAAGAGGGAGACCACAAAGCAGAGTGCAGTCTGACTTGCCCAAAACACCCTAAGTGTGTGTAAGGCTCAGTTCTTCTAAGAGACTTTTCCTGTATGAGAGAGAGGCAGAGACACAGTGTGGCTGAGCCTTAATGCTCTCTTTGGCAGCCAGCCTACAATTGACTCCTTTCGTATTATTTACTAGTGGGCTTGGAGCTTTGTAGTTTTTCTTTGTTCCTAGTTTCCTCATTCATACAAGAGGAGTGGCAAGGAGGTGACCTGCTATTTGCCCACCCCCCCTTTATTGTGGGTAAATGAGTATGTAGCAGGAAAATGTGTTAGACTATGGCACATAGCAAGTCCCCAGCAAATAGGAGTAATCTAGTGTGTTTGTATCTCCATGAAAAATGCCATAGACTATGTTACCTATAGAGAATAGAAATTTATTTCTTATAGTTCTGAAGGTTGAGAAGGCCAATGATCAATGTTCTACAAGAGTCCCCATCTGGTGATGGTTTATTTCCAGCTTCACAGACAATTCTGTTCTCCTACATCTTCTCATGTCCCCAACTCCATGCCTTAACCTCCTTTACCTATCTGCCATTACTTCACACTCCATTACATAAGTTAATCATGACCCTTCTCCAAAACATAATTCCCCCTAGCCTTCCAAAGCAAAATAGAATATAGTTGACAGTGTGGCTTAAAACATCAATATCCTGGGGGCTGGAGAGATGGCTCATAGGTTAAGAACACTGACTGTTCTTCCAGAGGTCCTGAGTTCAATTCCCAGCAACCACATGGTGGCTCATAACCATCTATGATGACATGGGGTTGCCCTTATCTGTATACATAATAAATAATTAAAAAAATCAATATCTCTGAAAGAGTTATTATGACAATTTACTACTACACTTCAGCAGAATGTCACCATTATATTCCTCACCAGAATAGGTTTGTGAGGAAGAGAGGTCACAAGACTTTTGTGAATCTGGGTGGTAGGGAGAAGAGGACCAGTTTGTCTAAGCCAACCTCACCACTGCATTCCTAACTCTCTTCAAATGTTTTATCTGTTGCAGGCTATGTGAGGATAATGGTGTATTCAATTTTGGATCCCTACCAGCCTGTAAAACTTGGTTGCTCTCTATTTAAAACATGCTCTGGAAATGTCTGAAGTTTCTTTAGCATCCCTTAAATTCTAGCCATCTTGTTAAATGTTTTCGAACTGAATTACTGTTAACTCTAGAAAGCAGGTGTGATTATACTTCATGTTTACAGTAGAGAGAGCTTTAGAGACTTGACCAGTATCTCATAACTAAGTACTGGTAAAGGTTTTAATTTAGAAAATGGACTCACAAAGATTTCACTCATAAACACATCATAACCCAGCTCAATTGAAATCTTTTTCAGATAGTGTTTACAAGAATTAGCATGAGATGAAGATTCCCAGTCTCTAAGTCTGTAATCCACAGACACTGACCAGCTTTGTGTTCCAGTTTCTCAGGTTCATTCCTTCTCAGTTCTTTCTCAGCAGAGTCTCAGACTCTTTTCCATATGTGTATTTCTCAGTTCTCAAGGGTTTTCTTGGCTCTCAGCCCCTGCCTGAGCCCTGATAAGCACATGGAGTGTGGAGACTCAGTCAAGTGGCCTGTGATACAAAGACAGGCTCTCCTGAGTCGGCTCTTGATAGGATCCATCTCACAGAACAGGAGAGGAGCTGCTTTCCTTTGGAACCTTCAAGAGCTGAAGCTGCATACAGGCTCACGAAACAGAGCCCCACTGTGACATGTGCGTGTCAACAGTCACCTCATCACAACTGCATTTTGCTGTAAAGATGAAGTCTGGGCATATATCAACTGAGGTCTCAGAATGTCTGAAGATAAGCAGGCTCTCTCTCTCTTTCTTTCTCTTTCTGTATGCATGACACATGTGTATGCATGTGAGCATGCCTGTGTGCATTTCTTTCATCTTTCTTTTCCTCCCCGTCATTCTCTTCTTTGAGACATGATCTAACCCAGACTCCCTTTGTACCTTAGGATGGCCTTGAACTTCCAGTCCTCCTGCATCCACCTCTTAAGTGCTGGGATTATAGGTGTATACCGCTATATTTAATTTATGCATTGCTGAGGATCAAACCCAGGGCTTCTTCCTGCTAGGCTAGTGTTCTTCTATCTGAGCTATACCTGCATCTTCAAAAGCAGTGCTGTAAAAAAACAGCATCTGACAAATTTGATCACAGTATAAACCCTAAATATTCATTAAATCCTCTTCTTTCTCTGCTACCATTCTAGAAGCAACTCAGATATGGGGATCAGATTTTTGCATATAGACAAAAATACTATAGGAACGTAGTGTATATCAAGTATGCCATGGTGTGCAAACAGTTAAACCTGCAACTTAACTCTTGCAGAAATTATTTTCCTTAGGATCAAGATAGCATCTCAGATTAGAAATAGTCATTTATGGCATTTAACCAATGTGTCCCAATCCATACAACTAATAAATGACTTTGGAATCAGATAGAACTTCATTTGCCCTTGACCCGGATAGGAGTTGCAGGGTTTGCAGATGGTTTGAAGGTGGCAGCCAAGGGTTCATGATTGGAAACTTGCTCCTTAATGTGGTGATACTGAGAAATAGTTGAAACCCTTAAGCAGTGAGGCCCAGTAGAAGATTCCCGGATCACAGAGGAGCCTGCCTTCAGATGAGATTAAGTTGGCTCTCCTGGAACCATGAAATCTGCTGAGAGTGAGTAGTGATAAGCATAAACTTGACCCCTAATTGCCTTCTGACTTTGTGTTCTGTGATGTGACCTCTTCCACATACACTTCCATAATTTGGCCACTAGCCACCATGAGACTGTCACCAGAGCCAAGCTTAGACGGACATTATACTCTTTAATTCCCAGAATGAAAACTCAAATAAACCTTTTTAAAATAAAGTTAGCTTGTCTCAGATATTTTACTTAAGTTTTGGAAAACAGGCCAATGACAAAATAGTTATCTGTGCAGCTTCTGCATGCTGCTTGATGTTGCTGAGTTTTGATTTCACTACAAAAGGGGGATGGGTTGTTGGGCTCATTAATTAAAACAGTGAGGATCATGTTCTGACCATGGAGGCCAGCATGTTACAAGCGCCCACCTTGTGGTACCTGCACTGTGACCCCACATGGCCCTTTGTAGTTGTTTTAGAGTTGCTAACTATTCTCAGAACCATTCTCCTACCTTCTGGCAGCAGCGAGCTATCTGAGTTTACTCAATGCTTGGTATGATAGTTGGTAATTGGGATGTTTAATCAGCTGAGATATTTTATGAAATATTGAGTGAGTTAACAATGATAATATCATGAGCCTGTGAAATACATTGGTCAATGAACTTATAAATTTAAATACTAGGGAGCATGGTTAAATCATCCTATCAACAACCCTGAAAGTGGAGAGGAAGGAACTGCCTTCATGAGGGTACTTGGACGAGGATGTCAAAATTAGTCTATGGATAGATAGATGACTCTTCATTTATTCTGTGTGTGTGTGTGTGTGTGTGTGTGTGTGTGTGTACAGGTTTGTGTATGTACATATGTGTAAATATCAGAGGACAACCCTGAATGTCATCCTTTTGGAGCTGTCCACATTGTTATTGGAGATAGGGACTACCACTGGCCAGGACCTCCCTGACTAGGCAGAGCCAGTTGGCCTCTGAGTCCAAGGCTTCTGCCTGTTTCCAGCTCTCCAGTGTTGGATATCAAATGCATACCACCATAAAAACGTGGACCTTTTTACTTTCTTTAACATGGATTCTGGGAATCAGACTCAGGTCCTCACGCTCACTGGGCAAGCACTTTATCGACTGAGCTATCTTTTTACCCCTGCAGGTGACTTGTGTACATGTGTGCATGTGTGTGGAGTCCAGAGGTTAATGTTGGGTGTCTCCCTCAATTGCTTTCCACCCTGCTGTTCAGACAAGACCCTCTCTAAACTTGCAGCTCACTGGTTCATCGAGACTAGCTGACCTTTGAGCCCTAAGGATTTGCTTTTTTCTGCCTTCCCAGTATGGGATTACAGGGGTGTGTGTGTGTGTGTGTGTGTGTGTGTGTGTGTGTGTGTGTGTGTGTGAGAGAGAGAGAGAGAGAGAGAGAGAGAGAGAGAGAGAGAGAGAGAGAGAGAGAGAGAGAGAGAGAGAGAGAGAGAGAGAGAGAGAGAGAGAGAGAACAATGAGTCCACCCATGCCTGTGAAGATCAGAAGACAACTTGCAGTAATTCTCTTATTCCGTCACGTGGGTCCTGGGGTTTGAACTCAGATTTTCAAGCTCGATGATAAGCACCTCTACCCGCTGATACCTCTTGCTGGACCCGCCGTGGCATTTTCATATGCACTTGGCTCTTTGCCCATCCTCTTGTCCCTTTCTCCTCATCTCCTCCCTGTCCCCAGTAGCTTCCATTCTGCTTTTGTGTCACACCTATTCTGTAGCATTCTCTCTCTCTCTCTCTCTCTCTCTCTCTCTCTCGTCAGAGCTCTTCTTCCCCTCTTAGGGTCTCTTTCCAGTTGCATGACGCATCCACACATATATGACATTCTGAATTGAGGATCCACATATGAGAGAAAAATTTCTTTGAGTTTCATCTCAGAAAAGATTGGAGCAGAAGGCTAAGAGTCTTTGGGGCTGAGAAGGATGGCATGTGGGAAAGGTCCTCGACAGACCGGTCTCTTATGGCGCCTGACTGCAAGGAGCAAGGCTTTTGGAAAGAGGATAGAGGAAATGGAAAGCAGAGACAAAAAGTCACCAAAATCTCACTTTGCCAAGCATAAGAGATGGCTGTACTCCAGAGGAGCAAAATGACACTTGTGGGCAGCCCCGCAACAGAGCGTTGCCAAGCCATCTGGGGGCTGTGCTCAGGTGGTACGGGCTGGGCTTGGAGACAGTAAGGACATGCTTTCCCCTTACTGCTTTTACTTCTAATAGAAGGAAGGCTCATTATGTCTCTAGGTGGATTTTATAGTTCTGGATTTGAGCCTAAAAGTTGCATGTGGTTTTCAAATAGTCATTTTATCACACCCCATGATTACTTCCATTATGTGTGGCTAGCATTGAGTCTTTTCAGATTTAGTAGGGATATAAAAGATTTAAATCAGTCCAATATCAGATGTGTCTGGGATTCCGTTTCTTGCACGCACAGTGTAAATAAGCACTGATGAAAAATATTTTAGTTCCAAATTCTGCCACCCCAAATCCTACAAATATGCACATTAAAGCCCCATAATCCCCCCAAAGCCCTTTTACTTGTAAATAACACTATCTTGTTTTCCATCTCAGATTTCTTCTCCTGCAATTACACAATATTTGGTTTCCCCTTTTTAGGCACTTTAAATTAAAACTTATTTCATTTCATAATTACAAACATTCATTCCGAGTAAAGACTAATCTAATGGGAAATCAGTTCCAGTGATCCTGTGATAGCATAGCCATCCATCTCCTGGCTAATGTCTTAGCTCTACCCCAGCTAAACATTCGCATTTGGAAAGTTTTATCCTTCTCCTTAAAATAATAATGCTTTATTAAGAGAACTGAGTGATTTGATTTTTTTTTTTAAATAATGACTTAAATCAAAGACTTCAAGATATAAAGAATTTAAAGGGTGAGCCATTCCACCCTCTTAGTTTGGGGTTATTTTATAACTCCCTTGAGTTCTAGAGTGGAATGTTGCTTGGAAAATGTTCATTATTAAGTTAGTTTTCAACTGTTTCCTGGAAAAGGAGAAAGAAAATATTCTTTGTCTGGGTATCTTAATAGGTGATAATTTTGAAATATTAGACAGAGTATGTGTTTTTGATACCCTTGAGTATGGGCAGAGTGAACATGAGCATGACTGACTGACCATTTAAGGATAGAAAGTTAACACCTAGGTACACACAGTGTTTATTAACTAAAAAATATGTTGGAGAAAATGCCAAAGGGAGTGTTTGCAGGGTTATCAGTGTTTATTCATCACAGCATAACAACCGTTCACAAACAAAATGTAGTTTATTCCGATGGCTCTGGGTTCTGGGGCTGGTGACATTAGCTGGGCAGTTTGTGTTTGCTGAGGAGCCTCATGTGACAGTAGCTACCTTGGCAGTTAAAGCAGGAGCTATCCCAAGGACTTAACTGTTCCACATCCTCACTAAAGACTGAGCTACCTAGGGGCTGAAGGCAACTTAGTTCAGTGCTAGGAGGCCTTTGTCTTCTTCAGGGCACAGGGGGTATTTTAATCTCAGATGACAATGGTCACTCTGTTCTCATGCTGGCTTGTGTTCACAAATGGAAAGAGCTCCAGGAGACCCGCTCAGCTCATGCAAGGGCTTCTAACCCGGCTGCGAAAGACATCAAGGCTCACTTCTGCTTTATTGTATTGGTTGTAAGCACGTCATGTGGACAGACAGCTCTGTTCTGCTGGCAGATAATTAGTGCAGTGCTGATTAGAGAATGTGAAGCTTGCTGGAGGACCTTCTATGGGTCAAGCATCTCCTTAGTCCTCCATCATCGGTGAAATGCCATGAGTGTTTGTCCTATGAGGGAAGAGAAGCATTCTTAGTTGGGAGTAGTCCACACTCTTACAATGACAGTTGTGTTTGCACGGGGTCATTAGTCACCCTGATAACAGTTGGAGCAGCAGGAGAGGGCTACTAAGTCTTTCGTGCCAAGTTTTATGCCAATGACTTTAAACATTTACTGTCTTTGTTGTAAAGATGTTAGTTGTCATGGTCAAATCTTTGGTGACATCATCACTCATGAGGCCAAACTCCTTAACTCTGCTCTTCTGGTTTTCTCACAGATAACATAACTGAAGGCCTTTGTTTGTGGAGAGAAATTCCCAAGTCTCGTCATGCTTTTACACATGTATTAGTTTTATGAGTTTATTAACCAGTGAGTATTTTTTTAAAGCATAAAAGCTTTGTATTCAAATTCTTGATAAACTGTTTATATTACAAATACATTTAAAAGTTATGAATTTAACAAATTACATTTCCCCAAACATGTAAATAAGAGTTGCTGGTAAAAGCTAAGATTCCTAAATATTTAATTAAAACTGCAAGCTTAACTTATGATATTCTTGTAAATGTTTAAAGTACCTCATAAAGCAGAGAACATGCATATCACAGTATACATATAGTCCTAGTCAGGACGCTTACACCAAAGTCTGGTACAAAAATGATAATGCCTTTTTTTTATTCATTTATTCACTATCTCCATTCTCATTTTATCTGTACCTAAGAGGATAAGTGATGAGCTTATCCATTTGGCGTGACTTTCCCAACTCCCTGAGGTTGTGTATGTGGGCAAGCATCCTTTATCTCACGCACCCCTATCCGAGCTCCTTATTTCCGCTGCTATGGTCTCTGAATGTGTGCTCCGACTATTTGTGCATTACAATTGAGTGGAGAAGTTGATAGCATTGCTGCCTCCATGTACAATTGTTATGAACCAGTGAAAAATAAATGAAAACAAGTGGAGGTGAGATTTTTTTCAAGGCAATTATGTCATGAAGTGAGAAACTCAATGGATGAGGTTAGGCCTGATAAATGAACTTGAAGTGGGTAGGACTGTGTTTTTCACACTCAGATGGTAGACCCAGTGAAGACTGTGATTTCACCAGCCATTGAATCTGCTGACAATTTATCTTGGATTTCTTACCCTTCAGAATAGTTAGGGATGAGTTTCTGGTGCTTATAAATTACCTACTGTGTGTCTTTTTGCTACAGAAGAGTCAAGGTACCTATTCCTACCTTCCTTTTCTTCACAGCACTTTCAGCAGATGGCACTCACATTTTATTTGTTTACATTTGTATTTTTGTATCTATGTGAGAATTTAACACCTATGCAGACAGGTGAATATATTGTTCACTACTGTATTCTCTGTTTTTAGAGGAATGGCTGGTACACAGGAGTTCTTCATCAAAAGTTGTAGAATGAATAGTTGCTAATTTCTGGGCTATTCACCAGCCTATTAGATAGACTCAAGTGCCTTTTTTTTCAGGGGTGGGATGTGGGGTGTAGTTAGCGATTCA
Source organism: Sigmodon hispidus (assembly GCA_004025045.1). Taxonomy (NCBI): domain Eukaryota; kingdom Metazoa; phylum Chordata; class Mammalia; order Rodentia; family Cricetidae; genus Sigmodon; species Sigmodon hispidus. The sequence continues at coordinate 152,877 of PVIH01001733.1, read as the reverse complement.
GTCAAGCAGGCTAGGCTCTAAGCCAGGTATTCTCTAGGACCTGGTGAGTTGTTTGAATAATTGGTTTTGATCAAGGTAATAGATTTTACTCTTCTTGACCAAGCATTCCTTCTGAATCACCTTGATTTATATCCTGTCTTTATGAGAACTGGCACAAGTCTATGTTGAAATTGCTTGCTGTGAACTGGGGTGGCCACTTTGCCAGTCACAGCTAAGGCTTTGGGTCAGTTTGTTACCCCACAATGGCAAGTTTCTTCCTCATCAGCTGTCAATACGTGCAGAGTAATCTAAAACTTTCACCACAAGGCTGAAAGGGTTAGCCCTGCAAAGGTGAGGGAGTCAGTGCCCCCTCCCCGCATTGGGCTGAATATATTCTTACAAACAGTCTTTTTGGTCTCACTAGAGACATCTGTTTTCTATGTTAGTGTGCAGGGACAATTCTTTCTGTGTCTGAGTGACAGGCTATGTTACCAGGCACTTTGAGAGAGTTCCTCAGCAGCTTGTCCATTGCATTTTGTGCCCCTAAAACAGAGTTCCTGCCTCTCCAGCAAGGTGTGAAACAGATACAGGGCAATGAAAACATGAATGGGCTGCCAGATCAGAACAGATCTCTCAAAACTCATGGTCGTCCCCTTCTGCAAAAGACCTTTGATCTATAAATTATTTGAGCAAGTTCATGGGGACTACTATGATTACAGTGTATCTGTCCTAACTTTTCCTTTCCTATTTTTTTTTCTAGTAAGTAACTTGAACTTGTTCTTTAAAAATTGAAGCTCAAGAAAGTGAAGAAGTTATCTAAAAGGTACATAGATAGCAAGCATCTATCAGCACCAAGACCCCCTGCATGGTTGTCTCCAAACTGATGGGCACTTTCCATATACTTTGTTTCAAGGAGCAGGCTGCAAGGCTCTGAAGAACAATCAGTGCACTTCTCAAATGTTCTCATGGCTTTATCTAGTCACTCATTGTTTCAGTCTCATCGAAATAACTGTATTCTTTTTTTCTCTCTTTAATCCTTATTGAATAAATTTTTCCAAAATAAAACTTTTGTTCAATCTGCTCAAAATCCTGGTGCCAGATATATTAAATACAAATGTATTTATTAATTGAATCAAATCTAAAAATGTTTTTATATATGTATACATATGGTTCATTTGCTCACATACAATTATGCTAATATTCTAAAAAGACAGGGTGACATGTAGAAGGAAAAGTATGTACTGGTATTACAAAGTTACTTTTATGATGATTACAATTTGTCCTTCAAAACTCTTTCAACTCTTAAAGTTTTGGGTTTTTAAAAACCAGTATTGTATATTAGAACTTCTTTGTGTGTATTAAGTTGTTTGTGTTGTTTTTCACCTTTTTGTTTATTAGTTTTATAGTATATATTCTGTGAACTCTTGGTCAAGTTTTTGGCTCATTTTGTGTTAATGTTTCCTTATTTATTTTTAGAAGATTTTTTTTAATCACAATAGAATTATTGACCTCAACTATCACATGTGTTATGAATGTCTTGTTTAACATAGTCTGTTATCACCTGTCAACTTGTGTGGCAAAATCTATTTTCCTAGAAAAATTACTTTGTGAATATCATATCAAGAGAGAATATAATCTGTTGTGAATATTGGTCCAATCTTCTGGAAAATAATACCTAATTTAGCAAATGAGAGGCCGACCCAAGAAGGCACAGTAATATAATTTTTCATTAAGCAAAACAATAAGACTGTGTTACAGACAACAAAGCAGTTTTAATAGAAATTCCACCCAAATTAGATTAGAATAAAAGGATTAAAGTGAAATACCAGAATACACATACATTTGAGATTTGATATAGAAGAAGGGAACTAGAATATGTAGAAAAATTGTCCCTTTGTGTCTCAACAAAGTCACATTCTAAGAAAGAGCCCCCCTTTCTGCTACCAAATCAATCTACATGACAATCTTTTAAAAAAGTGTATTTTTCACAATAGCTATAGATAATGTTCTTTGATCAAACCCTTCCCATTATACTTTCTCAATCATCTTTTCTCTCCCACTGAGATCATTCTTCTATATCTCCCTTTTATATCTATGTCTTTTTGCATTGTTTTGTGATTCACTGCCCTCAATCAGGGTTGCTGTATGAGGATGGCTTTAGGGTTACTCCTGCAGCGACTATTAACTACCTATAGCTCTTCAGGCTAGATTGGAATCTTATAAGCTCCTTCCCCATCGATGATGCAATATTGATGGGGCCAGTCTTGTGCAGGTAGCCATTGTTACTGTGAGATCTGGGGGACAGGAAGGAATGCCTTAGGATGATGTCTTACTTACATGTATACAGATCTCCCTAATGTAAGGATTCCGGGCACATGGTAACTACCTGGTAAACATGCTAACCCTACTAACCCAACATGCTGCCATCAGAAGGCCTCGTTCAAAGGGCAGGCCCCTCTCATCCATTTGCACAACCAGATGGAGCCACGTGCTACCTGGGCACACCCCTTTCATCCATATTCATTTCCAGGCCATGTAAACCTGCATCCACTTACTCTCTCATAAAGAAAATGCCACGAGAGACCTGCTTTGTTTTTTCTTCCCCTCTGCATCTGTCCAGCAATCTTTTTAAATAAACTCTAGTGTAGGTTATTGGTAATGTGATTTGTTCTTTACCTGTGTTAACAACACCTAACCCTTGTCTTTCATTGATCCCCATTGGCCCAGAAAAGCTAAGTACTAAGTAATTTGGTTGGGATAACTATTGTAGACCACTTATGAGGCTTTTTTCTGTTTAGACTTGAGTAGACTTGACACCTCTGCCTCAGTTTCCTCCTCTATAAAATGGGAGTAAAATGCCTACACTGCCATTGTTAAGATTAACATGAGCTAAGATGCCTAAAAAGCCCACCCATTGCTATAAATCATAAGTTGTTTGCTCTGACAGTCCATTCATAATGTGGTTTTCAAATAATGAATCCATTAATCAATTCAGTTACCTTCTACTGAGGAAATGAGGCATGGGGAGGAAAGAAGACCCAGGTTCTGTTTTAACAGGCCTTAAAAATCTAGTATTATAATTAGCATTTATGTAACACTGAAGGGCTGGAGAGCTTTCTTAGCTTCTGTATTATCTATCCATCCATTCATTCAACCATGGAGCGACACTGGTGATAAATCAGATATAACCCTTGACTTCACAGTGAGAGACAAGCCAGGAACTGGCTGAAATATTTATATACTGTAGTTCTTTCTGGACAGAAAGGCATCCTGGGATAGGACGGAGGAAGGTGTGGTGAAGAGTATAGATGTCAGGAGATTGGTTGGAGAATGTGAACCTGAGGCAGCTGAGATCCCAAAGGCCAGTTGAAGTTGATCACATGTAGAAATGGAAAGGATGTCTTCTAGGGAATAATTTCTGTGTCTGAAGATCTTGCAGAAAGAAACCGAAGAAAGCCGTGGGCAGGTGTATACAAAAGGCGGAAAGTACCCCAGACTAGACTGCGTGGAGCTGATGGCGCTTTCACGGTGGGACTGTTGGGTTGGCTAGGAAATGAGGGGCTAATGGCATTCCTTGAGCAGTAGTGCAGGGACATCTACTCTCTCTGCTGAACTCATTTCACCCCAGAACCCTGGGCTGTGTAAGAGGAGGTATTATCCCATTGGGTTCCAGGGTGGCTGTTCCCTATGCCATTGGCTTTGAGGGTTAAATAGAAACGGTCCTGGGAAGTAAGTCACCATACTGTAGTAGGTTGAGTTCAGCTGCCACAGATTGATCCACGTCAAATATCTAGACTTCTAGATTTGGTGTTACTCTACTAGGACTACTATTATCAAGTACGGTAATCCTGGAGGCTTTGAACAACGGTTTATTGTCCCCACCATTCTGGAGGTTGGACGTCTGAAATCAAGGTGTCATTATGGTGGTTTTTCCCTGAGGGCATCTTCTTTCTCCCATGTCTTTACATGGTTTTTGCTTTGTATATATCTGTGCCCAAATAGCTACCACTCTTTAGGACTTCAGTCACATTGGATCATCTTAACCATGCCATTTTAGTTTAATTGACCATTTAAAGACTTTACCTCAAATAGAGTCACATTCTAGGGTACTAAAAGTTAGGATTTGAAGGTTGGGCATAATTCAGCCCCAAACAATCCTTAAAAGAAATCTGGGGTTTGGGGCACTTAGGTAAGAAATAAAAGTTGGGACCTAGTTTACTAATGTGCAATGCATATTAGTAGTTATTTTTTTTTGAAATTGCAGGAAACAAAGGTGGTTTTGTTTTATAGTTAGCGTCAATAATAATGACTTAATTATTCTCTCAAATGACTGTTCGGTGTCTTCTCCAAGACTTTGTTAGGCCACTAGGCAATTCTTAGTTGACATGTGGTTTATCCTGTCTTTCCTTAACAGTAATAGTTTACCTTCTCTTCACCTAGTCAAATTTGGGGAAAGTGCAACAAAAACAAGCTGCTATTGATACTCTACGATTACAATTATATATGTCTTTCCACTTCCCCAAGGCTAAGGGAAGACGTCAATGTCAGGCATATTTTGTAGCTATGATAGTTGGGGGTGCTACTTCCTTTACTCAAGTAACCAGGGACAAGATGCAGAAGTTCAGGAGGGATTAGAACTTCTCTCCTGGGACACAGCTCTTGAGCATAAAAAGAAGTCAGTGTGAGGAAGAAGTGGTCAGTGAGCAAAGGTATTCAGGTCACTAAGAAACAAGGAAACTTCCAGAATCTCTCATAATCTCTTGCTAGACTCATATTTTCACAATTATTCACAGTTCAGTCCTGGTTTGTTTTTCCATTGCTGGGGAGAGAGGTTGTTTTTGTTTGATTGATTTTGGTTTTGGACAGTGTCTCATATAGCCTATGATGTGACTGAAGATGCCCTTGAACTTCTGATTCCCCGGTCTTTACTTCCTAGGTGCTACTCTTAGAGGTGTGCACAATCATGTCAGGTTACTCATTGCTGGGGAGTGAACTCAGGGCTTTGTACATGCTAAGTAAATGTTCTACTAACTGAGCTACATTTCCAGCCTAAAGGAGATTTAATAATAAGTGGAATTCAGTTGACCCTTAACATTGGCGTGTCCCTGCAAATTTTGGATGAGTTGGTTGGAAGACTTTGATGCTAACAAGGCCCACATGTATCTACCAGCCCTGCTTAATATGGAATGGTAACCCTTTCAAAAGTCCAGTGTACCTCACATGAGTTATTACAGTTGCAACCAGGAATGACTCTTGGCATCTGCTGCATCACATTCTGCAGTGATAAAGTCTTTTTAGATGCTGAGATCTGGCCACAGTCTGTGGTGTTAGGCAGGATTCAAAGACAAATAAAACCTTGCTAATCTTTCAGACATCAATCAGCTAACTATAGCTGAAATTTCGCTGTCTTTGGCTTTTCCCAAACAAGACAAATAGAAAGAGATAATGTGGCTGGACCATTGTTAATTGTGTGACTTCTCTGGGCTTTGGTTCCCACAATTGGAAAGAGGGTGAATAGCTCTTCTCTGGGGTTGGTAGCTCAGGGAGCACCTGAGAACGGAGTGACTGTTCCCTTCCTTTATCGTTTCTCATCCCACGTCCTTCAGGTCTATCTTGGTCTTTCTTGAAATAATCATTTATATTATTAAAAGGTATAGTATCTTCATGCAAATTTAGCACATCATTATGTGTTTGGGGGTTTCCTTTCAACCTTATCTGTAACCACAGGTAGAGAGTTCTGTGTCTTTTTACAGAGTTTTTAAGGATATGATGACATTTCAGAGGTGTTGAAGGATTAAATAAGATAAATGTGTTTTGAATCCTTACCATAGGGATGGCAAGATAGCTCAGGGACTAAAGTAGCTTGTCACACAAGTCTGGTGACATGAATTTAACTCTAGGAGCCAGTGGTGGAAAAAAGGGATCCTCTTATTGTCTCCTGACCTCCAAAGCCCATGTGTAACTATATACTCCCCCAGCCCCGAGCACAAGGTGTCAATAATAATGAGTAGAAATAATTCTTAGTGCAATTCTAAACCTAAGTATTCAATGACTGTTACTATTCTTTGTACATATGTATATGCATATTTATGTATATAAATAATATTGTGAATAAACCCTTCCAAATAATGCCTAGCATAAATTACTCAGTAATTGTTATTAATATTTTTTATTGTCATAAAACCCTTATACAACTCAACATTGTTCTTCCAACCAGCCCCGTGCTTTTAAAGGAGCATGTGAGCCATCCCAAGATGCAAACATTCAATAAAGATAAGCCTTTAGTCCATGACCCTGATTTCAGCAGGCACAGGATTTGCTTATCTCTGCTGTCTCTTCATAGTGTGCTTCACTTGCTTCCTTATGGTTCCTGGCTTCTCAGCTTGAGTTTTACATTCCTAGGTCTGTAACATATATGGTGCATGGCCACCCTGATCCTTCTGTATCAGTGTGGCCACTCTGTTCACTTTTTACCCCCTCCTTGACTCCCATAGACTTCTGCCTTTTAATGGCTTCACTGGGCTTTCAAAGGTGACTTTAGACAAAAATCTTCCCATGGTCTGCATATGATCCCTTACTCCCCCAAGCTGCTTTCCTATTCATTCTCTCAGAAATTTCATTCGCTACCAAATTCTTTCTTGCAGACCAATTTAACTCCTTGGGTGAGGGACCTTCCTTTTTGCTAGTTTTCTAGACTAATTGGCTAAAAGATTAATTCACTTTCAACCCACAGTGAGAAGACCGCTAGCTGCCATTTGCTCTTGTAGGGGTAGCAATTGTGTCCACTCTGAGTCTATAACTTTCTGGCACCTGTTTTTATAAATATTGCTTTCCAGGGCCTGGTCTAGTGATTAGAAGGGGTATCAGCCCAATGGGTAGAGCCCAGCGAGACACCTTTGGCAAAAGTCAACTGGCTCCATGCCAGAATGTCTAGAGAGGAGAGACTGCATGCGGTTCTTGCCAAGGTCCTGAGTCCCAGTAATGGCCCATGAATACTGCTGGGTAAGGGGTTTAGGCAGTCCTAATTTTAATAGAAGTTTGATTGTATCGTTAACTTGCTATTTACACTAGCCCTCTCCCTTTTCCTCTTCTCTTATTTTCTTTTCAGGAATCATCATCTCAGTATGGAGCCCAGTCAATCCTTAAACACCCCTTCCATAAGTGCTGGGATTATGCTCAGTGATACACTATTCCTTTTTGAAAGTTATTTATTTATTTTATGTGTATGAGCATTTGCATGTGTGTATGTCTAGTATACCATGGGTGTGCCTGATGCCCACTAGTTTGAATTTTACCATCACTTAGAGCCCAATATCAAATGTTATTTGACATACTCCTTTTAAATTCTTATTAAAATAAGCTTAATAAAGGAGGCCTTAGCTTTCTATGACAGATGCCCCTCTTACAAAGGGGCTTCCCTTTGACAATTAATACAACTGCAGTTATGTTGTGTGGATCTCTTGAGATCTGAATAGTTTTTGTTTTATTTCTTTATTCTATGCAGAGAGGCGGGCAGGAAGCTTATAAAAGAAAACATACATATACCCTTCAGTAAAAACAAGCCTGCATTATCAGGCAGAAAGGGAGCCTTTTAACTGTCTCAATGCTTTCTGAAGGCTTTCAGGCTACACAGAAAGTAATTTTGGTTTGGTTTGTGTGGCTGAGATGCTGGAGAAGAGGACCGCTTTCATTAGCAAGAGAGGAGTGATAAAACACTGCAGTACTTCTCCAGTTATTGGGCACTTTATGTTAATAGCTCCTGATGGTTCAAATGTTTAGGTGTATGTTTCAAACTCTGTGTAAAATACCACGCCATTAAGAATTTAAACACATTCTAATTTAATTATGGAGCCGGGCTGGGTCCAAGGAATCCTGTGTTTTTGTTGGCTGGTTTTAATATTACAAATTTTGAATAGGGAGAGATTTATTTTCTTTACTCTTTGCTCTTTTTATTCTGGATTGTTAAAAACCCTAATCATTTAAAAGGGTACACATTTGGAAAATGGAGTGCAATTGAACTTGTGGAAAATTCTAGTTTTCTTCAATGCTATTTTGTTCTCTATTTTGAGGTGTGCCAAGGTCCTCTTGTCCATGATAAAGTGATTACTCACTTAAAAAAATCACTTTACTTTTTTTCTTAAACATTTTCATTACTTGAAAAGAGATATTGAGATCATAAACTTCTTATATTATGAACTGAAATGGGGGACATCATCAAAGAGATTATTGTATAATTTCCAAGTTAACTTAGAATATACTACGTAGAGATAATGAACCGGGTCCTGCCGTTTAGCATCTTCTGTGTAGTTTCTTAATTAAGTAGCTGTAAGGAGCAGAAGGGCAAGTGGTGATAAATGACATTTAGGATCCTATCTATCTATCTATCATCTATCTATCTATCTATCTATCTATCTATCTATCATCTATCTATTGACAGGTATCATAAATGGCGATTACCCCCATAAACTGTACTTCTAGAATTTTCCCTGAAGCCCTCTACTAACTTCCTTTGATGGTCCTTGACAGGCAGCTGTGGTTGTTTGAATGGGAGACTCACTATCCCCTCCCATAGTCTCATGTGTTTGAACACGTGCCATCCTGGTTTGTGGTGCTGTTAGAGGAGGTCAGGGAACTTCTAGGGTGTGAAGCCTCATTGGGAAAGGTACACAAAGCACAGGGGGGTGCTTTGAGAATTTATAGCTGAGCCTCACTGCAAGTATACCTTCTCTGCTTCCTGTTTGCAGTTATGATGTGATCACTCAACTTCCTGACTCTGCCACTTGCTGCCATGGCTTTTTGCTGTGATGAACTCTTACATCTCTAGAACTATAAGCTCAAAAAAATACAAAAACAAATGTAAATTGCTTTTGGTCAGGGTATTTTTTATCAAAGCCACAGAAAAGTAACCAGTGCAGTAATATAACTAGATACAGCTCATAGCAAAACATCAGAAAACTAAAATAAAGAAGAAAGGGATTAATTTTGAATGACCATTTCATTGGTTGACTGTGAGTCTTTAATTTGTGTGGGTGAGTTTAGAGATCAATGACCTCAGAACTGATTAAAAAAAATGAAGTTAATTCTGGTGTCTAGTTTAGTACCATTTTTTAGAACAGGCCTTATTCATTCTCTGCCATGTACAAACATGAACACCTTGAATTCCCCAAATGTAGTCAGTATGCTCCTTTAGTGAAGATCTTGGGGTTTTGAATTATTTATAATTTCTGATTGATAGAAAATAATGAAATAGTGAATGACCAGGCTAGTGCAGCTTTATCCCAATGACTTTTGTACTATGAAAACATACTTAGGAAACAAATAGACATACCAACATTATTTCCTCATACTGCGTAAACTATAGAATAATGGGGAGAACATATTGGTTGAGAGTATGATGATGAAAGAAGCACAGAGATTCAGATACACGCTTGGAGGAGAGTGGATTTACCTTCTTGGTCTCATAGTTACACAAATCTCGACAGGAAGAGTTACGTCTTTCTGGAATCTCTTATCTTCATTATTTTGACTGGCAAGGAATCATTTTCAGGAAATGGATAGGCAAGAATACAATCCCCTTAGAAAAAGGGGGCCTCATCCCTGTAGTCTTTTTTAGGTACCCCCTACCCTCTCACACATCTGGTATAGTGGGATTAGGGCTGAGTAATTATAGGCGTAGGTCAGCTAGGGCTACAGAAAACACCAGTGACATTTTGTCCAATTATCTCTCAGAAGTCCAAACAGACACAAATCTAACAAAATGTATATTTAAGATTCATTTTTTTTTGACACATCTCTCTAACCCTTTGTTCTGGAAGAGTCCTTCAGAGGCAGAGCCTGTGAGCTTGTACCTCATACAGAACATGTTCATAATCAATGGACAGAGGAATTAATAAGAGGTTTAGTTTTAAAGGAGTGATACGTGGAATCATAAAACTGCCATTATATGAAGTTACAATGCTGGGTTGAGAGAGATTAGTACATGCTCATTGACCAAACAAGGCATGTCCTTAGAAGATACCAGGCATCACTCATTCATACTTTAACAATAGTATGGCTGGGGTGTGAGTTGGTATATCTTCTGTTTTATTGCCCCCAGACCAGCCACTTATTATAAATAATTTTTCATATGACTTCAAAGCTGTTATGTTTTTTATTTTTAATAAATTAATAAATGTTGCTTTATCATGTTGGGCATGAAGGCTTGTTGGAAGAAGTACATTACTGGGCTATAAGCTTTGAGAGATTATAGTCTAGTCTACTACAATAAGCTCATCCTCTCTGTTTCTTGTTTGAGGGATTGGACACCATAATGAATCCTGTGGCTAATGACCTTACTGTGACCAAAAATGATAACCTAAGTTTATATGGCAGTCATCATGGAGGGGTGAACTGATTTTTCAATTCAACTTTATCAAAGTATTTCTCCGGGGGCCACTTTCAAAATATTACCTAACACATTGCACACCCCACCCCACCCCCAGCTTGCCACAAACACTCGCAGTCATTTCCTGAGGCTTGCCTCTGTAGGACACCAAAACGTTCAGGAAAAAAGCAGAATCCTCAAAATGTTTCCCAGATGTCTGAATGTGTGGCATAATTAGGCATCAAAACGATTGGAGTTTTCATCCTTCGGATAGCTGTTTTGCCAACTTGCAAACACAACTTTAATAGTAAATAATCTTTTTTTTTTTTTAAACTTCAGTAGAAAAGTTTATAAAATATTTAATGAACACATATTATATGCCAGTTGGGGCAGTGATCATTAGAGGATGCCATGAAGCCAGTGTGAAGACATTTATGAACAGTGTGCTGATTGTTTAGAGGATAAGTACTGCAAATATTTGCAGTTCTTACACACTTCCAAAATCTATACATGTGGTATAACAATTACACTCTGACAATTAGCTATCACAATATTTTTTCACACATTAGGAGATAGGAAATGGAGTCTAGAAAATAAGCAAGTCCGAGCCTATGAGAAGGGGCGGTGCTCTGAGTCTCAGCCTATGAGAATGGGCGGTGCTCTGAGTCTCAGCCTGTGAGAAGGGGCGGTGCTCTGAGTCTCAGCCTATGAGAAGGCGCGGTGCTCTGAGTCTCTGCCTATGAGAGGGGGTGGCTCACTAGTATCGTCTCAGAAGTTCATCCTTCGCCTCCAGACTGGGGATGAAGATTCTTGTCTTGTTGGGGTGTCCTTATCTTGAGGAGATTTAGAAAAAAACCAAGAACCGAAGAAAGAGGGAGGGAAGGAGTGAGGGAGGCAGGGTGAGAGAGCGAGAGAGCAAGAGAGCTGATTCTCATTCTCAACAAATCTTCCAGTCAGGGTTGTTTTTTTTGAGCTTTATGGTTTCAGTCACAATGTCAGTGGAAGAGGCGTAAGAAAAGCCAACTAATGAATCACTCACTATTCAGCAGAACCCTGAACAAAGAAAGCAACGTCCCAATGGCTAAATCATTCTCTTCTCTCTACTTCCATAGTAATTTAAGTAGATGTTTTAATAGGAAGCTTCTAGAGAATGACCTAATTTATATGTAGGATTTATAAGTGATAAGAGCCTTTAAGATTGTGTGACTGTCTTATTCTCCTTTTGAGAATGAAAAATTGATGACTTAAAGAAGGAGGGTGATTATCAATGTGGCGTAGCCCACTGAAATCAAAGTGATATTCAGTCCTTGAGTCTCTTACCAGGTTCCTGTTTTCCTTTCTATCACTCTGAGCTCCATGTTGGTTCCCTAGAGAAAAAAAACCAAAAATCCGGAGGGGAAGGAGTGTTGGTCTCTGGGTGCATGCATGTTCCTTTTATTGAGCATCCACCATTTCATGGATGTTGCTCCTTTGGTAGGTTACAAATATGGCCACTCCTTTTTAATCCACCCTTCATTCATCCTATTTACTATGTGGCTTTATGGCTCTTCTGTTGAGAAGAAGGATGTATTTGAAGAAGTCCTTGAATTTGGACTCACTCTGTGAATGGCAGTGAGTAATTAATAGAGTTTGGCATGGTCTTTATATCAGCCCCACATCTGAGCCACAAGGGACTTAATGTGTTACATCTGTGTCTTAGAATATGACACCACCTTAAGAATAAGCTATGGCATCCACACAGCAGCCACTCTTGTCATTCCAGATGACAATCAGATTTCAGATTTGTCACTGAAGTTGCCCTAAAACAATTCCTACTTACTCCCTGGATGTAGATGCAGAAGCAAGTCCAGAAGTGAGCTGCATCTACTTTACATTGACCAACCGGCCTAGCTGGGCTGTGACAAGTGCTTGCTAGTTTTTATGGGTCAGTGTGGGGTGATTTATGACTCAACAACAGAATTAGCATGTCTCTAACTCCAACGGTGTTTCTGTCTTTATTCTGTAATTCTAAGCAATCTATTTCCCAAGTCTGTGTTTCTGAAAAAGTAGAGAAGTGTTTGATGCACTTCTATCTTGGATTAGCCAACCAAGATTTATGCTAACCCCATGGGAAATTTTTAGATGTACCAAGCATGTAGTGTCACCTGCATGGGTTGTTTTGTGATGTATGGCATCCCTCAGAGAGAAACTCATAGGGGGACATGGCAAGTAGCTATGAAGGAGCCACGGGATAGTGTCCAGAATCTTCTATTTTGGCTCATTAATCCTTTTCTTAGAGCTCCTGGTCTCCTACTCTCATACTGAGGATAGAGCCTATTTAATGGTTCTCCTGAATGTGATACTATTTAGAGATGGGGCCTCTGGTAGTAATTAAGCTAGATAAAATTATAAGGGTGGTATCCTCATGACAGGGTTAGTGTCTTTAAAAGAAGAGAATATAGGGAGCTTAGTTTTTCTCCTCTAGCCTTGTTGGGACAGAGAGGGTAGCCCTGAATAAGATAGGAGGTAATCCCTCAGCAGAACCTGACCACCTTGGTAGCTGTATCCCCAGCCTCTATAATTGGGAGTATGTCTATTTCTGTTGTTTAATCCACCCTGTCTGTAGTATTTTGTTATGGTAGCCAGAGCTGACTGATACACAGATGTTTGGCATTGCTTTAGGGGAAAATAATTTGAATGATTAAATATATTTTTCACCCCAGATGTTTTGGCAATGTGATGATGTAGCTAAAATGTATATGTGGGGAGGCCCCAAGGCTGTCCCATAGGGTAAAAGAGGTACCCTGAGAGAAGCCAGAAAAAGCTGCTTCTCTCCTAGGCAAAGGAAGCATTGCCCCCCCCCTTTTTTTTTCTTGTTTGAAAAGTAATAGGACTCTATATGCAATGGGCCATAGTGATTTGCAATACACACACAGCCTTCTTCTTTGAGCTGCCAACAGATAGCATTCAGTAAATGCATGCACTGTTGTGTTCTCTTTGTCCTTCGGGTTGCTGGTAATCACTGTAGAGCTATAATAGAAACGTCAAAAAGCCAAGGCAGGGCAAGGTCAGTGTAGGAGGGCAGCATAAAAGAGTGACAAATGATGACCTGGGCTATTTCCTGGCTCCCAGGAATGATAGAGGCAGGAATAAGGCATTCACACCAGGAGTGGAAAACCATGCTTTTCCTGAAACCTCTTTTTTCTAAGGTCAAGGATGCTGTAGATGATATTCTTCTATCTATGTGACTTGGAGAAGGAGGCTCTCTGCATCTAGAGGAAGAACATCTGCTGTAGGGAAGGCAGATGTTTTCTATGGACACCAGATTGTAAACATCTTTCCTTCCTTCCTTTCTTCTTTTCTGCCTTCTTTCTTTCCTTCCTTTCTTTAATATTTTTTGCCAGCTTTAATTTTTGCAAAGACTCAACTCTATAGTTGTCATGTAAAACAACCATGGAAACTTCCAGATGAATGAATGAAGCTCTGTTTGTAGAGTTCATATTTACCAAAGAGCCTGTAGGTCAGATTTGCTCTGTGAATTGTAGCTAGCCAATGCTACCCTACTTCTTTCTTTTCTTTTCTTTTTTTTTTTTTTAAAGTTTTTTGTTTGTTTTATTTATTTGCCTTGGTGTTTGCCTGGAACTGGGAATTGGAACTATAGACAGTTGTGAGCTGCCATGTGAGTGCTGGGAATTGAACCCCGGTCCTCTGGAAGAACAGTCAGTGCTCTTAACCACTGAGCCATCTCTCCAGCCCCACAAAGCTTATATTAATTGCATGCTGCTTGGCCTATGGCTCAGGCATATTGCTAGCTAGCTAGCTCTTACATCTTAACTCAACCCATTTCCATTAATCTGTCCTGCCACGTGGCCCGTGCCTCACCTGTGTTTTTTTACATGTTGATTCTTGGGTGGCTGGATCCCTACCCTACTTCTTTCAATGAATTAATTTATCTATGGGGCTTTGAACAGTGTCAGAAACACAGTAATCTCTTAGCACCATTGGCCATTAGTTTTCTTTGCCTGGCATGGAACAAGACACAAGGCCTCTGCACTGAGAAAAGTGTGAATTGAAGACTCAGTTCAGTGAAAAAAATAACGAGAGTCAGAGGTGAGTGGAGAGACTGCATACATTTGATGGAGAATGGACTTAAGTGTGTGATTCTTAGGAGCTCGGGAGATAAATAAAGTGCATGACACACAAGCATGAGGCCTTGAGTTTATTATTACAAAGCCACAGAAAAAAGCCAGGTGAGGTGGTGCATTCATGTAATCTTAGTACTGGGGAAGTAAAGACAGGAGAACCCCTTAGGGCTCACTGATTAGACAGTCTAGCCTAATTGGTAAGATCCATACCAGTGGGAGACACTGTCTCAAAAGGAGTGGGTGGCATTTCTGTCCTCCCTCTGGCCTCCACATATACTCATACACATGCACATTCAATCCCCACCTAGGACATGCTCATACAGCATGAACACATAGATTAAAAAAGGAGCATGCTTCTATTGTAGTTCTGTCTCATAGTACCATGAGATTAACATGATATATACCTTCATGAGATAAGCCACCCTCCCTTTCTTTGTATATTAGCTTAGCTTTATAAACTAGCAGTCTATATTCTACATGCATAAGTATATTGGCACCCTGTATCCACAGTATCCAGCAGAATCATGAAGCCATTATCATGGAAAGGCAAAACAAAAGTATTTATGATGAAGGCTAAATATCACTTTTTATGATCCAGATCTAGTGCCCATGCTTACAATGCTTTTAAGTGATTTATAAATCTTTTCACTCAATGCTGGTTGCATTGACTTTTCCATTGTGATATTAGCTCTGCGCAGGTGTGTGAAAGCATTCTAACATGATGGATTCTTTCTCTAAGAGCCAAAAGGTAAATGATGAAAGAATTGGACAGAAAACATGCTAACAAGATATTTTATATTAGCTCCAAAAAGTTAGATCAATTACTGTGATGTGTTACATGTTCAGAAGTCAGGAAATTCTAAATTATGGTTCCCAGTATGAACGTAACTCAGCCCCTTTGCACATGCAATATTTTATATGACTCTGTATGGTGTTAACTTTAATGCTTTAACATCTATACTTAATGTGGTGACTATAAATTTAAATTTCTTGACTTCAGAGGTTATAACATTTTACCATCCAGCTGCTTTGACAAACTTAGGGCATTCAAATATTTCTGGGTGTAACAGTTTGCAAATAAATCTATATAGATGGGCCTGGTCTTTTTCATCACATTGCATCACACGTGCATGCACGTGCATGCATGCACGTTCATACACACACACACACACAGAGAGAGAGGGAGAGGGAGAGGGAGAGAGAGAGAGAGAGAGAGAGAGAGAGAGAGAGAGAGAGAGAGTCTGTCTCTGTTTACCTCTGAGGCTTTGCTTAGGTGCATCATGATTGGAGAGGCTGAACAACTGTCACTTTTCAGTGGTTTTCACATCAAATTATATCATGAAAAGGGAGAATTTTCTAAATTTTATATGTCATTTATGAAGGTTTGGTCACCCCTAGATTGATGTGAACGCATCAGATAAGCCTAGAACTTAATGCCAGACGCATTATTCACAGTGTCACAACTATAAATAGAATCTCTTCAACATTTGGATTTAATACTGGAGTCAGATCTGAGAGTTGTAAATTAAAAATTCCACAGGGCTAGGGTATAATCAACTATTCATTATAAGATGATACAATGACTATTCTTTTTAGATATTATATATCCTTGCTACTGGACACATATTATCTTATATGAATTAATTACTCTAGTTTCAGAGAGCTCCAACTCCATGTGCTGATCCCAAGACATCTCAGGGCTACAACTTTCTCCAGCTTTAGCAAGGAGCTTGTGAAACACCTGTCCTGGCCACCACCAGTATAAAGAATATAAGAGCCAGAAGGGAAGCTGAGCTCTCAACAATTTTGTTATAGTAATTAGTCCCAAGTTACCCCCATCTGATACCTACATGTAGGTACAGAGAATATGGACCATATTTAATAAGCTCAGGTGTGCAGGAAATGTTGCTTGTATTTATTTTATCTAAAATGACTTAATATTAGCGCCTGGGACCAATCCTCCCAAACTGCTCTGTGGTGATCAGAAGAGCCATGTGCTAAATATCAGGATACTGAAAAGCTGGAATAACAATCGGAAAGAAGATAAGTTTTATACATAGTCACCAAGAATAATCTGGATTACCTATACCAACAACAAAGTAGATGAACAGATAGACATATCTATCTGGGCTTGCCACATGCTTTAATTTCAGCATATGGGAGGCAGAGGAAGTGAATTTCTGTGATATGAGGCCAACCTGGTCTATATAGTGAGTTCCAGGCCAGTCAGCACCACAAAATGAAAGACTGTCTTAAAAAAAAGTCATATTTCTGGAGCTAACTGAAGGTTCTTGATGAGATCTGAGGAGGTAACTGTGAAGAAAAATAATTTTAAACTGACCGGGGTTTCATGAAATAACCACTAAATATACAAAGCAAAATCTATTCTGAGGTGAAGGAGATAGTAACAAATTTGTCTTCAGAATTAGATTTGAAGACCAAATGGTCACAAATATTAGTATAAGCAGTTATTTTAATATAATGTTTCAAGTACAAATGTTAGACTCTCCAGATAAATATATATAAGGCTATGAAGGAGACACAGCTGTTCTGTTATCTCTTGAGTTTACTCACACATACGAATTCCAAACTGACTTGATTATTTTTCAAGTCCAGGTGTGGCGTTTCTTTACTAACATGAACTTCTGGGATAAATCAGTAGGAACAAATTTTTAAAGATTACCATGACATGTCACAAATTTCCAGCCATGTTGAAATTAAGCTGGAAATAAGTACCAAAAAATAACTAGAAACTCCCCAAAAACATTTAAAATAATGCAACACATTTCTGAGTAACCCCTTGGTTCTGATGAAATCACAATAAAAATAAGATACTTTTTCACTGAATGATAAAATGCAACCTAAAATGTCTAGAACAAAATTAAGTGAGGAATAAGAGGGAGATGTATGACCTTCAGTGAGCACCTCAGAGAAAGGAAAAATCTGGAAAGCAAAGGTATTGTATTACATCTCGGGAGCTTTGAAAAAAATAACCATGGGGAAAATTAAAGGCAAAGGATGCTGAAGGAAGAGCATGTAGGTAAATTAAGAAATTGACTAAGTACAAAGTAAACATGTAGAGGAGAGGACCAAAGAGGCCAAAGTTGATTCTCAGAAGTCACTAATGAAACTGAGGAACTCCTAAGAAACTAACAAAGCCAGTAAACACAAACGACCAGTTTCAAGAGTGAAGGGAGGAGATGTCAGAGAGACTATAGATGTCGTAATTTAATTAAATGCAGATAAATTAAAACAGGGCAATGTCACAAAAAGCAACAGAACAGAATCTGAAAATAGGCTGTCACAGATGTCACTTGATCCTGTGCCTGGAATCACGGTGGTGACACAGGGGACACCCCACTGCATCTCTCCAGTTGGCCGGCCATCTTTGCTTTCCCTGCTATATAGAAAAAATCAAATTCAGATGGAGCATTAACTATGAAAAGTGAACGATTTTGGGACAAAATGTTTATTAATATTTCATGAGTTACAGTGGATAACTGAACATCATAAAGAGAAAATAAAAAGTGTGATCCAGAAAATGTAAGATTTCTAAATTGATGTATGTTAAAATTAAAAATTTCTATTAATTGAAACATTGATAAGAAATTGAAATGATAAGCCACTGAATACATTCAAATGTTTTCAGAGAAAAGTCCAAAGAAGGATCCGTCTTCAAATTAGAAATCAAAGAGAAAATTAAGAGCCAGGAGAGATGGGATATCTCAGTGGTTAGAGTCACATGATGCTCTTATAGAATACAGTTCCCGGCACTTGGGATGGGTGGCTGACAAGCGGCCATAACTCTAGCACCAAAGGATTGTCTGTCCATTGCAGTCACCTGCACTCACATGCACATACCCACACAGGATCATTTCCTACAGATGTATGCATATTTAAAACAATAAATCTTAAGAGAACCAAAATCAAAACAATTCTCATGTTAGTCTCCTTAGGTTGTCATAACAAAATGTCATGGAGCAGATTGTTTAAACAACAGCAGCAGCAGCAGCAACAACAACAACAGATCATTTCTTCTTCATGCTGCTGGAGGCTGGAGTGTTCAAGGTCAGGTATAGCATGGTGTGGTGTTGGGTGAGGGCTTACTTGCTGGGTGGAGATCATGCCTTCTCACTGTCTACTCACATAGCTGAAGAAGAGCACTCTGTGGCTGCTTCCTCATTTATAAGGATGGAGTTCTTTATTTTAAAGGTTCTGCCATTATGATCCCATTCACCTTCATTTACTTCCTCAGAAGTTCTATATCCAAATACAGTCACATTCAGAGTGTCAGTAAATTAATTTGGAGGACATGGTTCAGTTCACAGCAACTTAAAAAAAGAAACAAAACTATTTAAAAGAATTTTGTTGAAAGACCAGAAAGTAGAAATATGTACCAAATAGTGGGAAGCTGGATTTTGTAGTTTAGCTGTTTCCAAAATGGATATGTATCAGTAGTTTGGTTCCAGGTTCACAGTGTTATGGGGCAGTGGGTGAAACCTTTATAAGGTCGAGCCTATTGGGGAGTCTTTATGTTATTGGTAGCAGTTTCTGGGGGAGAGTGGGAGCCCATTTTGTTCTCCTGCTGTTGGGGCAGTGTGTTTTGCCATACCCTTTTACTATAAACAACTGCCTAGCCACAGCCCAAAGCAGAAGGGCCAATTGGCCATGGACCAAGACCTTTAAAACTCTGGGCCAAAATAACCATTTCTCTGGATAAATTGATTACCTCAGGTGTTTGTTAATGGTAACTGAAAGAAACTAGCAGAGAAACTAAAAAGATATCATCGCATACTTGCCGGATTGGCTGAAATCTAAAACGAACAAAAACAAAAGAAAAAACAGAAACCAGGTAATGTCAAGTGTTGGCAAAGTTCTGTTGCAATGGGTCTCTAATTCACCACTGTAGAAAATATCAATTGATAAAATTGATTAACATTATCAAAATATGACTCTGCCACCCAATTTCCAATAGAAAGTACCTATGATCATCACAATATGCAGGCAAATGTTTATAATAGTCTTTTGGAATATTAGAATTTTTCTAGTTGTGATAAATTAGAAACAGCTCAAGAATGCATTAATCATAAGGCAGTTATACAAATTATGATGCAGACACAAGTGATGTGGGATGTCTTTCTGTATGCTGTGAATTATCATTGGATAATAAAGAAACTGTTTTGGTCTATGGCAAACTAGGTATAGGCAGGTGGGAAATCTGAGCATAGATAAAGGGGACAAAGGACAGAATCAGACAAGACACTGCAAGCTGCTGCCCCAAAGAGCAAGGTGTAACAGAACATAGGTAAAGCCACTAGCCATGTGGTGATTAATAGAACTGGGTTCTGTTAAATTGTAAGAGTTAGCTGATAATGAGCCTACGTTATAAGCCAAACAGTTTGTAATTAATATAAGCCTTTGTGTGATTATTTGGGGCTAAGAGGCTGTGTGACTGCAGGTCTGGACCTCGGGTTAGACATGCCAGAAACTTCAGACTACACACAAGTGACTAATGATTGGTAAAAAACTTTTCACATGGACTGTAGCTACACATGAAGTATCCAATAGTGAGTGAAGTATGGGGATCACAAGAGAACATTTGGTAGGATTTGACTCTGTATAATGTTCAATTTTTTTAATGTCATATAGTGATACAAGCCAAAGGAAGTCTTTGGAAAGTCATAATCACACAAGTGAGACACTGAGGTTCTGTAATATTTTGTCATGCTTGGTAGTTCTATGGGTATGTTGACTATGAAAAGTTAATTGCTCTATGCAGGTAAGACTTGTGAACTTTAGTCAGATGTGTCAAAATTCATACAGAAGTTTTCAGGAATGAGCTGGCTATTGGTGGTATGTGCTTGGCCTTAGAATTGGAGAAGAAGAGGTAGTAAAAGCATGAACTGGAGACTCACCTGGGCCACTAGTGAGATTCTGTCTCAACATACCAAAATAAGTTTTCAAGAGCATGTGTAAGCAAATCTGCCCTTTGTCTTTTTGGGGGCATTTTGGGGGCAGCAAAGAATCGGGAAGGGTTGTGAGGGGTCAGGAGGGTTTGGTAGGGGGAAGGGAGTTTGAACAAGGGGATAGATGGATAAAAAATGAGACTTTATTCAAAAATAAAAAAAGAAAAGAAAAAAATTAAGTATAATATAAAAAGAAGAAAAACAATGTGTTGTTAGATGTGTGTGTGTTTGTATGTGTATGTGTGTGTGTGTGTGTGTGTGAAGAGACAGGAAGGAACTGTGGAGAGTAAATGCCTCATGCAACAACTCACCTCCCTCAGTTCTGTCTTGGTGAATTGCTGGTATAAAAACACAGGAAGGAATCCCCAACGTTCATGTTTTGTAATACAAAGACCTTTATAGTTCTGTTTAGGTCTAATTAACCTGCTTTTGAAAACTCAGAATTGAAAAAGAAAAATTCCGTCACCAGGAAGCAGCAATTCCCTAAGCAGAATTCATGGGTGTACTTAAGGAAAAGCATAGCTGTTTAAAAGGTAGTTTTCATGGAGAAGAAAGAGACATATCCGGGGCTTTCCATTTGCTCACTTCAAGGTCCTCTGGAGTTTGCATGTTATTGCTTTGAAATGTGTAGATCCATTTTCTGTAACTTGCAATTCAAATAATAATTACAACTTTTTTGAGGCCAACATAGTTGATAAAGATGTCAAACAAATCCCAACATATCCTAAATGACCAGATGATGATGATGTCAGGAACACTAGTGATACTCCTTGACTGTCATGTTTTGGTATCAATCTTCACCTTCTGTGTAGGTACTGCTTTTCTGTTCAAAACACTGCATTTAAACCTATACATTATGTAAAAAAGGCAACAGGAAATTGCTTTGAATAATAGAAAATACCACTCTATTCGAATAATTTAGATTCTGGAGCTACTTCCATTTGCATTTTACGCGTGTGTACAAGCATCTCACAAAATGCTGAGCACAGCCATGATTTGCTGAGTTTAATTTTATGCTCCTAGATGGTTAGAAGGAGGGATTGTTTTTAAAAAATATGTTTTTAGCACAGTAAAGAGATGGAGCTGATGTCTTTTGGTTGTGAGCCTAGCCTTTAATGGCTGAGCCATCTCTCCAGCCCAGCTGATGTCTTTTGAATGACATAATGGTTGAGCACTGTACAGTACATTTTAATATCATGAGGACCAGTAAATAACAAGAATTACTAGTTTTGTGATTGTAAAACATATGCATTCATAGTTTTGGCTTCTTTCTTTTTTCCTCTCATTCACTATTATGCTATCAAACCAAATTTGAAGTTAATATAATCTCTGTGACTTTCTTTTCAATAACTTATTTGAAAAGTTTGAATTATATGTATGCATAAATTTTGAGATGTTGTTGATGGGATTCAAGTTATTTTAAGTTAACTTTTCTTTTAAAAATATATATGTAATACAAATTTTTGTTCATGTATATGTAGTCTGGGTATCTCCTACTTGTGTATGGGTGCCTGCAGTGGTCAGACATTTGTGATCTGCCCATTGTGATGGTTAAGAGCCAAACTTAGGTCATCTGTGAGATCACTACATACTCTTAACAACTGGGACATCTCTCTAGCTCCTCGCTTTTATTCTTGATATTTCATTGGTGTATGTTCTCTTGCTTTTATTTTAGTGGTGGTATTGAAAGACATGTGTTAAAGTTTTTATACTAGATAAATCAAATTATTTATATCTCATCTTTTGTTTTCCTTAGTTGTTATTTTCTTAGACTTAGAAAATCTTTATTATAACTCTTAATTCTTGCCTCTTTTGAATAATATCCACCTTGAGATCTTTAGACTATTTTCTTGTTACTCTTGCCTTGAAGTATATTTTAAATCATTTTCCAGTGCTTCTTCCTGTTATAATACAAATGCCATTTTCTTTAGCATACAATTGGTAGTAATCAGAAAATAGAAAATAGACTCAAACAACCCTCATCTGTGTTCTTGTTTTTCACACAGCTTTTTATTGGGACTCCACTAATATTCTGTCTTCAATAAGACAGGTAAAAAACCAATTCTTTTTTTAATGGAAAATTTTGCTTTTCAAAATGGCTTTGAGATACAATTCATATTCTATTCAATTCAGTCACTTAGGGTGTACAGTTCAGTGGTTTGCAGTATGTTTACAGAAATAATCAGCCACCACCTCATTCAGTTTTAATGTTTTCTCATATCAAGAAGAAACATCAATTCACTTAGCTATTGTTCCACTTTCCTTTGCTCTCATCTCTTGCCCCAAGTAACTGTCCATCTACCTTGTGTCTCTGGGTTTCCATAGTCAGACTTCCCTATGGATCGTGACACACAGTTTCTTGTCTTTGGTGACTCTTCTTTCACTTAGCACAGTGCTTTCATGTTTTGGGGATATCGTAGCGTAGTTTGGGACTGCATTACTCAGATGGCAAAGTCTCATCTGCTTTTGAGATCTCATCACTTTCTGTTTTTTTATTTCTCTGCTAGTGGAAATTTAAGGTTTTTTTCCCCATTTGGCTGGTGTGAATGTTGCCACTGTAAACACTGGGATATAAGCATCTGTGTGGACATGTGCTCAGTTTTATTGTATATAAACTTGAGGGTGGAATTGCTACATCCTGAAACTATGTCAGATCATTTGAGCATCAGCTAAAAGTTTTCCAGACTATTTTGACCTTCACCAGGAGTGTTTAAGAGCTTTAAATATCAAATCTTTATCAACATACACATTTGTTCCTGGAGGAACAAGACACCTTTATAAAAATGTTTCATGATATAGTAAATTAAACTGAAAGACCTCTTTGGTCGGGTGCTTTCCTGAACACTAATAACTATATTAGGATTTTTATCCATATATGCTCAAACTTGAGTTCCAATCCACCCCTGAATATACATTTTTGAATCCTGCACATTACAGGCTGTTCAGAGAAACTGAGCTTAAAGAAGTTGCCAGTAAATAAATAACCTAGACCTAGAGAATGGTCAGAAAACATAATACCCAATGTGAAATGAAATGTTATGTCTATGCCATCCCAAAGCCTTAGCTGTTTCCATCTAGGAACACTTGTGCAAAAAAAATTTTAAAATGTGAACCTAAAGGATAACATGAAGATTTCTCATGGCAGGACCATCATGGCTTGATGGACATGTGTCTTTGGGGGCCACATTAGGCGTTCGCTCCTTGTTTGATTCTTCAGTGGATATTTGATGATTAGGCACTGATTCAAAAGATGAATTGTTTCTAACGGTTGTTAGAAGTAACCAGGTGGTCCCCTTCCTGATGCACTTTGTGTGTTAGCATACTCAGGACTGTGGAGAGACTTCAGCTGAGCAAAGGAACTCATAGTCAGCACAGGTGACTGGCATGACTCCAGAAGCTGTGTGTAACCCTCCTTCTATGGGCCTTACTTGGGCTCCAGCATCAGCATTGCTGAGGATGAGTGTACTTGTGGTCTGTGGGCTCAGCAATTGTGCTTGGGCTGTCAGCTGTCAGCTGAGGGTCCATCCAGAAGCATTTTTATCACAAAGAGATCAGTCGAGCTCATCATCAGGAGGGTGGTGGGGCTTAGTCTACTTCCTGGAGCTCTCTTCTGGGTAGGATGTAATCAGGCACCCTCTTCTGATCCAATTGCACATGGGTGCTTCTTGTAGCTTTGCCTGGAGTCTCTTGACATCCATCAGCAGATTGACTGTGGGAATCTGAGGGAAGGGGCCTGTAGCTACCATGGGACAGAAGAGAATTATCTTCCATGAACAGTATCAACTGTTTACCCTTTCAAATGATAAGACCTTATGGTCCTGATGAGGGTAAGAAGGAAGCTAGGAGGATGCCTGTGACTGTGTCAGTATCTGCCCAAGGATTGCCAAACAGGTATGGGGTGTTTTTGTGCAGGGAGGAACAGATAGAAACAATGAGCATACATCTGGTCTTCTGCCCAAATCCCTGAGAGAATGAAAGCCTGGCTTTTGCTGTGTTGTCTTTTCTGTCAGGCTTTCATTTGTATTCAGAGTAGAGATATGTGCAGAATGCCCATAAGGAGATCATCTATGAATTGAAAAAAAATCATGAGCTTGTCAGAATATATATAAGCAAAAATATTTTTCCTGTTATGACATCTATAGTAAAGTGTGAGTTTATAAAATTAATCTATTCATGATGATGGGGCAGCCCCACACTCCTGGAGCATAGGCTTTTTGGAGGGCTCTGCCCATCACAATGCAGAAGATGTAATGGAGTTGACGCATTTGTTAATGGAATAAGTGTGTCCATACACAGGGAAAGGTGAGGCTCAATAAAGATGCTGAGCTCTGGGACTTCATTCATGGCCCTGCCCCTCCCTGTGTGCTAATGGTTACTGATTGCTTAATCTCTCAATGTTCTCATTCATATTACGGGGTTCACATGAGCAACGAACTTGTGTGAAAGTTGTGAGAATGAAATGAGATCACACATCAAAAGAGGTAAGCATAATGCCAGGTTCACAGTCAGGGTTGTCTCTTGAAATGAAGGTTTGCAAGCCAGTGTGGCTGATCTCAGTGGAGTTGAAATCAATGTGGTAATGCAAGAACTGGGCCTATT
The DNA here is from genome assembly GCA_004025045.1 of Sigmodon hispidus. Classification (NCBI taxonomy): domain Eukaryota; kingdom Metazoa; phylum Chordata; class Mammalia; order Rodentia; family Cricetidae; genus Sigmodon; species Sigmodon hispidus. The sequence continues at coordinate 127,846 of PVIH01001733.1, read as the reverse complement.
CCCAGTTCTGTAACCAGAAACATGGGTAATTTGGATTAAATTGGTTCCTCTCTCTGGATCTCTAGTGTCCTCTGTATAGAAAGAGGTGATTGGAGAAGATGGACCTTGAAATTGTAGCCTAAACTTTCAATTTATGATGGTTTTATAAGTTCAAATCCCTGTGGGAACTAGGCTGGCAATGCTAACAAGCCAAGCAAACCGAATGTAGGAAAACTTCACTTAGCATCCTGGGCAGTGGAGGGGAGTCGGGACTCTGTACACTAAGGGCTGATGACAAATGCGGCCACATGGAATGCGTGATCAGCAGTATTATGCATTCTGGTTTTCTCTGAGAAACTGGGAACCAAAGTTTTCTACACTATTTCCGTTTTCATTAGTTTGTTTTAAGTGTAATTTGGGCCACTGTGTTGGGAGCCAGATGAAATATGTCTGTGGGTCATTGGTTTATGGCTTCTGGTTTAAACCAGTGAAATAATGGTCAAAATCTAAAAATTGGGTTCTTCTTAAGAAAATGGAATAACTCATTGTCTCAATCCATCTTGGCTCCTGTAACTATACCATAGTTCATAATTAGAAAGAAAAAAAAAGGACAGAGACTTTTTAATTCAGTTCATGACTTTGGAGACTAGGAAGTCTAAAGGCATGGCACTAGAACAACATCCAGTGATAGTGTTCTTTCTGTGCTATGACATGGCAGGGAGCGTCACATGGTAACAGAGTGAGCATGTATCAGAGAGATCTCATGTTTATAGAGAAGCCAGGCCCTGATACCTCAGGAGTTCATGAATTAAGGAGGAGATTTGTCAATTCATAAAGGCGGAGCCCTTATCACACAATTACCTCTGTGAGGTCCTAACACTTGGCTTTAGGGATTTAAGATCTCAATACATGGATCCCAGAGAACTTATTTAAACTGTAGTACTTACTGATCTTTGCTTTGCTTATCATGATTTCCAAGGGTAGGTAGCCAAACCTGCCACCAACAACGCCATCTTCCTATAGTAAGAGGACTAATACTGAGGTACTTTCTCTGCTATTTTTTTTTTGCTGCTATGGAGATACTTTAAATTGCTTCAGGGTATATAATGAGTTAGGACTTTTGAGAGTACTGATACAAATGAGCTTATGTTCTCCCCATTTTCTCCCTTTCTCAAACTCATGCTGGTCTCAAACTTGTTATATAGCCAAAGATGACCTTGAACTCCTGATCATCTTTCCTCTATCCACCTTAGTGCAGGAACTAAAGATATGTATTACCATAAATGGTTTTATATGGTTGAACCCAGGACTTTATACATGCTACACAAGCATTCTGCCAATTGATTGATACCCCCAGGTACTTAAGTTCCTTTTAAAAATGATTACTATACAGTTACCTCTAAGTGAAAAATTTTAATGAGTAGATGGGATGATCTATAAAAATGTGGGGTTTAGGGGAAGGGCGAGTGTGGGAAAACTTCATGTCCTAGTTTCATTCAGTTACAATAATAAAATACTACATCTAGAAGCAATTTAGGGGAGAAAAGGCTGATTTTAGTTCACAATGCCAGATACAGTTCTTTTTTGTGGATAAAAGAAGGCAGTAGGAGCTAAAACAAAGAGTAACATCACAGCCACAGTCAAAAACAGAGAGAACTTAACACATGCTTGCTGTATTATGTTTCTGGCCCAGACTTTTGGGCCTAGGCCTAAGGTTCTAGCCCTACATACCTGCAGACCCACAGACCCGCTGATGCACAGAGACACACAGACAGTTACATTAATTTTATGCCTAGGGCCCAGGCATATAACTTGCTAACTCTTTACTCTTAAACTAATCCATCTTTCTTATCCTTTTCTGCTATGCAGCTTGGTAACTTTTTGTAGAGCAGCATTTCAGCTTCTTTCCTCTGCTTCTGCTGGAGACTCAGCCATCTGGCTCTCTCTGGCATCTCTGCCATGTCTCTGCACTGCTCTGAGATGTTCCCAGAGATTCCTTAGTCTGGAAGCCACACCCATACTTCGTGTCTGTCTCTGGCCAATCAGCTTTTAATTAAACCAGTAGGAGGAACAAATATTTACAACATAATAACATAATCCCACTACATATGCTTGCTTGTGCTCTGCTCAGTCTCTCTATTTTACATAGTTTAGAATGGTCTGCCTAAGGGATGGTGTTGCCTATAGTGGATCTTCCTACATCCATTAACTCAATTAAGACAACCTTTCCCATATACATGCCCACAGGCAAACCAAGGTAGAAAGCCCTCCATTGTGACTTTCATCCCAAGTAAGTCTATATTGTGTTATGTTGACAATTAAAGCTAACCATCACATCTTTTATCTGCTGATTTTGAATTTGTAAAAAGGAGTCTGGAGATGAGAGAGACTTCCTGACTCAGCGTTAGCAGCCAAAACCTCGAAAGAGGCCTGGCTATCAAACACTTAAATGGTGTTCATAAGCAGCGGGTGGCTGTGTTTTCCTTGGTGGCAGTGTAAACCCTAAAATTCCCCAGAGTTGGGGTAGTAAACATGGTTCCTGCTAGTACCAGTAAGCTCTCACAGATCAAGTAGCTGAGTTGTGCTAGCCACCATAGTCAAGCTTTTAATCCTACCTGTGCTTTAGTAGATTAAAGGTATAATCAGAAAAAAGATATACAGTGAAGACAGTTTCAGATAAAAGTTAAAAAAAAACAACCCTCTAAATGATTTGTAATGTGTTTGAAAATATACATAGGCTTGGGAGAGTAAAGAAAAAGGTAGAGAAAGTCCTTAAAAATAGAGTAAAAGATAGTAATAATGTCACATAAAGATGAAATATATATGGAGTGTCTGGATACTGTATGTTATTGTGTTGTTTTTCAATTTTTTGACTTCAAAGGAAGTAACAAGAGCTGCTGAAAGACATTTGATTATAAATGTTGCTGGATTAACCTAACCTAAATATTTCATAAATGCCTTGATTTAAAATTGAAGAAAAAAAGTTATGTTTCTTTGGAAAAGAGGGTTTGTTTTTATTTCCACTGAAAATGAAAGGCTGTGGATTTATTTCAGGTTAAAGAAAATAAAGTTTGATCAAGGAAGAACGTGAGAAACCTCATATGGGACCAGATGGCCCAGATGATCCATTGTTTCAGAGCACCTCTGTTGCAGTTTCCTCTGAGTTCTGCATCCAGAACTGTTTTAATGCTGCTGATGGAGGTGATCTCATCTTATAAAGTCCAGTCAGGACTTGACCATAATCCTGAATTTTCTCAGGTTCCCCATAAGATTACCAGTGCTCTCAATCAGCAGGAAGTGGTCTAGAGAACTATGACACCCACATTCCTCCTCCCAAAAGGGATTATTGGTGTTTGTCTTTGTTTACAGTGTTGGTTATTAGTTGTTATAGATAATGGTGAAGAAAAAGCTATACAAAGGAAATTAGATATGGGATTCTTGTTTTAAAAAGAAAGAGAAAATGCTGTGGGAGTATGCTTTTGTACACTATAAATATTTGCCACTGTAAATATTAGTTTAATAAAATGCTGATTGTCTGGAAAGCAGGCAGGAAATATAGGTGGGGCTACAGACAAGAAGAACTTTAGGAAGAGGAAAAGCAGATGCAGATGCCCAGCAGATACAGAAGAAGAAAGACAGGAATGCTGCATTGAAGCAAAGGTGCTAAGCTAAACATGGATAAGAATCATGGGTTAGTTAAAGAGTAAGATTTAGCAAGTAATAAGCCTGGGCCATAGGCCAAATAGTTTATAACAAATACAAGCCTTTGTGTAATTATTTGGGACAAAATGGCTGTGGGACTAGCCAGGCCGAACAGAGAATCTTCTGACTACAGCTCACTTTGTCTAAAACTGGAGTGGTAGAGTTTGAGGCCTTGGAAAGACAAGAAACCTCAATGATCTCAATGCAGCATGGGCCACTGAGTAATTGTTCAAGACTCAGGCTCTTGGACCAGTGAGAATCTTTCTGGATGGGTGTGGATATTTGTTAGATATTTAATAAATCCTGAAATATCAGAGGCAGCACACAGTCAAATCCTAGGCACACAGCTCAGGAAATCCTTGATCCTTGAATACAAGGATAAACAGTCAATCACACACACCTTTAATCCCAGCACAGGGAAAGCCAGGAGTGGTGACCTTCACCCTTAATCCCATAACTCCAGAGACAGAACTTCTTCTGTTCTGTGAGTTCAAGGCTATATGCCTTTAATCCTAACCTGGATGGGATAGGATATATAAGGGCTTAGAAACCCAGCAGAGGCTGAAGGGACAGGCAGAAGCGACCAGGATTGAGGCTGAGGAAGTTGCAAGACAGCTGTGTGAGAACTGACTGTGGGGCTTCATCTCTCTGATATTTTTAACCTTCCCCCCGATATTTGTCTCTGAATGTCATTTTATACAACCTGAATTCATGCAACTACAGGATGGGTGTCTATTAGCTCCTACATATGGAGGTTCAGGTTAAGTTAACTTACTGACTCCAAGCAAGCATGGGCAGGAATCAAAGTGATGGGACCATGGCCTTCAGATCATCCTGCAGCTGGCCAGCTGACCAAATCAATCGATTTTTTATAACTGCTGATTTTCATTTGGCATCATAAAAACTCAACCTAAATAAAGCATTAGCCTCTAGAATGTGTTTAAATTGAATTTCTGGATACTTTGGCATTTGTCCAATTTTAAATAAGTTCTGATCTAACTGTATCTAATCTCTAATCAAAGAATCCTTTGGATATGGAACATTCCCGTTAATAATGATACCTTAGACATCCATTAAGTCTGGACATTAATTTTATGGAAATTCTCTAATACATCTCCATTAGGATTTTTTTCTGGGCAAAATTAGTAATAAAAGCTTTTAATAAATGTCATAAATATCTATGTTCAATCAGACTATTACTCAAATTAAAGCCAGACCAAAATAGAAAATAGTTACCCCTGCTAACGGCCCTGACCTTCAGAAGGCATTTTGAAGAAAGAAATTATGTGTTCTGTTATTACTCAAAATGCGTTTATTACAAAGAATAATTAGCTAGTGGGAATAAATCATGAATTATTTGACTACAATGTGAACACTCTGGTTTTGAATTCGTTTCTGGAGGCTCTTGCAATAAACTCTGTGGACTTTCTGCCTACACTGTAACGAAGTCTTGGCAGACACAATTTGAGGCTTTGTGGCCAGTCATAAGATTCTGCATGAATTATTTACAATTTTGAATTCTATTTTCACTATCTTTGAAATGAATCACTGAGACCTATGTGGAGTCAGGTGAGAATCTAACAAGATTTAAAAAGCATTTTATTAATAATTAAATGCACACATACATTGTGGCACATACGTGGAAATTGAAAGACAGCTTTGTAGAGCCAGTTCTCATCTTCACTTTTACCCGTGTCTAGAAATCAATTAAAAACAAAAACAAAAACAAAAAAATCTCTAGGCTTCCAAGAGTCTTTACCTACTGAGTCAAGTAGCCTGTACCAAACAAGGGTTTTAAGGGGCTAATGTAGTGCTGTAAATTACCAGTAGGTGGCGCTCTCTAAGTGAAAGCTATTGTTATACAGGATGGAGTAGTGAGAATGGGAAAGGTTTTTATTCTCAACACCATGTTTGGAAAAATCCAGATATTTTTCTGTTTTTCTTTGGACATTTTTTCCCCAAAGTCTTTCTAGGAAGCTAAGTCAGAGTGAGAATGGAAAAGGCATATGAATGCTCCCATCCCTTGGTTTCCATCTGAAGCGTTAGGAAGCAGGAGGGTCATTTAATGCTCACCCATTTAACCTTCCTGAACAACCACAGGAAACAACCCTGTACTTATTAACGCTTCCGGGCGAGGTGAGAAGCCCTGGTTTCCTCCCCGTCCTGTGGGTATGCCCTTCTTTTGACTTTTCTACACCATTTAACCTTTGAAAGTGCCTGTTTCCTGGATCACCCTTAATTCCTTGCAAGTGGATGGTTATAATTTAACTACATTAGAATTTATCTAGGCGAGGAACTTGCAGTCTGTTGGCCGACAGTGGAATCTTCTCATTAAACCAAGTCTTACAAGAAAAACAAATAAGGAGATAAATTTGTCATTGTTCTGGTTTTAAGCAAGAGTTTGGACCAGTAGGGCATTTTCCTCCCCCAACCTTCCCTGCTGCTGTTTGTAAGAATAATAAATAGTTAACAACACTAATGGTAATAATAAATGCCCCGGGAGGATAATTGATCTACTCAAGGTCACCTGGTTAATTAATGGAGTGGCCGGTGAAGGCGCCTGTGTACTTACCCTAGGAAGATCTTATTATCCTCAGCTCACGTGATGGAATGCGTCATCAACACTAGCGCTTCTTACTTATGCTCAGCCTCCTGCCTCCAGATAGAATCTCAGGTCAGTGCTTCCGAGTTCAACAGAATTCACAGTCTGTATGTGTAGAGCCAGGTGTGGACAACAGGTTTGAACGCCAACAATGGCATGGTAAAGAATATAAAAGTGAGACTTAAATTCATAGTTTTTTTTTTTTTTTTTTTAAATCTAACCACTCAAAAGTTCTATCTGCTACAAATCAGGAATTAAACTTTTAAGAAATATTTATTGTTATTATTTTTATTATAAATGTAGCACATGGAATCCTGGGAGCCGGAGATGCTCTCTCTGTTGCCCAACTCAAATTCGAAAACCCAGTGGCTCTCCTGTGGAAAGGACCCCAGACAGGCAAGTCCAAACTCAACCTTTGTCTTTTGTTGTAAAACCAACAAACCTTATAGACAAGCAAGTTTGGATTTAGTCTCTGACCAAGTGAGACACTGAAAAGGTTGGAACAGAAAGCTAACACAATATGAGAAACAGAATTACTCACAATACACTGCAACTTGATACTTTTAAACATTTAGTATGTCCCCTTGTCTCTCCTTCTTTTTTTAAATGTAGGCTTTATTTGTTAAGTAATTTCTCTGATGTAAAACAATTTAATTTCTCTATCTTTTGTTCTTTAAAAAGAATAACGTTATAAACAACCATATAGTCAAGCTTTTCTTGTATTAGTTGGGGATACACCTGAAATGTGTAATTTCAAGGCTTTTTGGTGTCTCTTGACTATTTTCTGGTCTTTGTCTCTATTTTGAATTATATGAGGTTTATGTGATTTTTTTCATACTTAACTTTCTTTTTTGTTTGTTAAAAGTTTTCAGACATCTTCCTGTCTTGTGATTAAAAATTCCCATTCTAATCATAGCTAAATAAAACTAAGTGCCATGTGGTTTATTCTGACCTGAAAGATGGCTGGCTATAAGGAGCAGGCATTGGAAAAATTAAGATAATTTAACAGAACCAGAAACTCTCTAGTCATGTGCATTATTCTTGTTTTTATAAAGCATATAGTTTTATGTTCAATGTTGATGTGGGTTATGATTGTTGGGTCCTTGTTCTATGAGCCTCCTTACATAATTTAGTCCTTAAATAAAGTACATTTCTTATTTGACAAATAAGAAGCCTACGATTGAGCAAAGGTGTACCTTACCACATGGCACTAATATGGCTGACAGCGACTTCCACTGATGACCATGTCTTACTTCCGTGTGACCATGAGTCAAATGGACTCGATACATGTGACCTGGGGTACCTTGAGCTGGGGATATTATTTTGAGTTATCTGAGTAGGCTTCATAGACTCACAGTGGCATCTAGAGCATCAGTAAAGTAGGAGTTATGATGATGGACATGTCGAGAAGGGATTGCTGAGAGGGGCCAGGAGCCAGGGGATACAGGTTATCTCTTGAGTTGGAAAAGGCAGGGAGCAGATTCCCTTCTGGAATCTTTAGAAAGAGAAGTTAATTAAGTGACTCCCTTGAAGTCACACAGTCAGTGCGACTACCACCTAAGGGGTCCTGAAGACTGAAGTCCCAGGACCTTTTCCCACTGAAGTGGGAAACTTGCTTTCCCACTGTTTCTAAAGAACCACGGATGATTTCAGCCAAAGCAACTTTGTCAAACAGAGTTCTGAACTCTTGGATAAAACTGGTTTGCAAATGAACACTTTGCTGCCTACTCTGTGGAAGCTGATCTATTCCTGCAAAATGTATTTGACTGTCAACGAGAGTGGGTGTTCAACTGTCAAGACAGCTTTCTGAAATGACAAGGGGATAAGATTGGCATCCTGTGTCTTCCTGACTGATGTTAATTATTCCTCTGGTTGGAGTGAATACAACTTTTGTTCTAGAGTTGTTAATGATAGCCTTCTTATTGCCCCTTTTAATTCCATGAGGGACATATCTGCATTTAAAAAAATTCCATTACATATACATCTGCGGTTACTCTCTTATTTCTCTAAATGTAATTATCCAGCTAGGCTAAATTATGGAAAAGAAATTATAAAAAATCTTTTCCTGCCAGCTGAATCTGGCCATCACATTTTTGTTGGTTTGAATGTTGGGAATAGTTTCTTTTAATTCTTTCTTCTACTATGCTCCTGAGATCCACCTCTACCCGCAATCTTTTTAAACCCAACACATTTTTCAGTGAGATTGATCTTTTTAAGATGGTTCCTTGGGCAAGGCACCATTGCAAAGTACATACCCCATACATATTCTGTAGGAATGTGGGTATTATAACCTTCATATTAATTTTGAGTTATTGTTGCATAGAAAACAAGAATACACATGGCAGCTTTTATGCATTATGCGTTATTCACAGAATGAAATCATATTTAAAATTATAACTGGGATTTGGGAATGTGGTATTAACTAGGCTAAGTAATACATAATCTATTTTTAGTGAGAGTAAAAATAATTGCAACAATTCTGAAGAAAATTGGCTTATGCTAAAAGGGGTTTAGGTAGAGAACTGGCAGTTAAAGAATAAAAGACTCTAAATTGATTTGTGGTTGTTCATTTGGTCACAGAACCTGTATAGCATGGCTCTCAGGCATTGGTGATGAGAATAAGCAGTGTTCATCTGCTCCTGGATGCTAACTGACAATGTGCATTGAGTGACAACTGAAATGTGTGGACACTTTCTGCCCCAGGTTTCAACCCTAGATATAGATGCCCCAGAATGCTTTTCCAAATCATCAAGAGACAAGTACAAATTAAAGGCTCCCTGCTTTCTGTTGGTGCTTACTAATGTCATAAGTAAGCTGTGTGTCCATCATGGGAGAAACAGCTTTGGAAATTCTGTTTTATACCTAAGCAATGTGTTCTATTTCTCTGTGATTTTATGAGGTGGTTGCTATAGTTTTAACACCTACCTTCTAAAGTTCAAGTATTGGAAATATGATGCCCGTGTTCATAGGTTGATGGTATTTGAAGACAGGGCTCCATATTACAGTAAGTTGAGGTCATGAGGGCAGGATCCATGTGATGAGATTAGTCACTTTGTAAAAAGAGGACTAGGGACCAGAGATCTTCCCCATCCTCCTCATGTGATGCCATTGACCATGTTATCACAGGGCAAGAAGACCCTGACTAGATGCTTGTGTCCGGACCCTATACCTCTCAGCACCTGGAACAATAGAAGATCTTCCTGTTATGTAGAAACCACTAAGGCATGATATTCTGATATAATAATGCAAAATGGGCTAGGGTGGAGTCTTAGAAATACCTTTGGTGAAGAAGTCAGGGACATACTAGGAAGTATATGGTTTAAACAGCAAGCAAAACCCAGAATATCCTTGGCTCTTCTCAAAGTTCATGCTCCCTAGACTCTTGGCTTGATCTAGAATCCCAGCTTCCCTCACTCTGTGGTGTTGCTCTAGCTCTATGACTTTGGTCACATGGTTTCATTTGTCTGAATTCCAGTGGTCCGATGTTTAGTATAGGTCTAACAATGAAGCTTGAAAGAGCTAATATATGCAAAGTGGTTAGACCAGTAGCCACATAGTAAATACCCTATTAATAAAAACAGTATGTTTATTTTTTATCTGTTTGATAGAAGTTTGTCACCTGGAGACACAGGATGCTCTGAGGGATGCAGAGTACTTCTATGGTACCAAAAGAAAGAGAACTCAGAAGGGCTGAAAATTGGATTTGGGCCTAGTAACCTGAGTTACTACAAGCTTCTGTAGACCTTAGAAATGTTTTTAAATGACAAGTTACTTTGGCAAATTTGGGGATAACTCTCTTTTGATTATGTGTCTGAGCTTAACATTTAGCCCAAGTACATACCTAATGCAGAGCAAAGGATTTTTTGTTTTTTTTTTCTTTTCAAGTTTCAGAGTCATCATAGGCAGCCATTACTGCAATCTGGGCACATCCGCATACTTGGTTCTTTTAAGTCAAAGTCTGCTACTGTGACTTTGGTCCTCAGTGGCTGCTACCCAGTAAAGCATGCAAACAGCAACCAGGAGGGGATGAATGCTTAAGGAAACTCAAGGAAAGAAACAAAACAGAAAAGTATCCCAACCGTAGACATTGCTCAGACCTCAAGGGGCTTTGATGGCCCTGATCAGTAGAGGCTTGGGTAGAAATCATTTCCTCTGAGAGATGCAAGAGTCACAAAGAGGTACTCCCTTCATCGACCTCAGCATTATCTGTTCTCTACATGCTCTGTTTGGCTTAAAGGATCGGTCAGCCCCACTCCATAGTGGTAGCACATTCTGCTTAAACAAGTTACAGCAGTCAGCAGGTCTCTGTTCAAACTACAGAAAGTCTATTCATCTCCTCCCTCGCTCTTAGGGGATGATGCGGCACTAAAACATCACAGGGGAGTTAGCTTGGGTCTGTTGCAGCCAAGTCACCATAGAGCTGTGTTTACTGGTCTTAGATTGTTTTCTGTTGTCCTTTCCCCCAAAGTATTGGTTCTCAGACTCAGTCGCACAAAGAAATTAACTGGGGAGCCTTAAAAACTGCTAGTGCCTATGTTTAGGTAGAGACTCTGATGTAAATAGTCTGGAATGGGGCTTTACAAGGTCTTTCTTTCTCTCCTCCCTCCTTCTCTCCCTCCCTCCCTCACTCTCTCTCTCTCTCCTTCCTCCCTCCTTCCTTCCCTCCCCCGCCTCTCTGTCAAAGGTCAATGCCAGGGATCTTTTTTAGTTGTTCTTCACTTTATACTTTGAGACAAGGTCTGTCCTTGAACCAGAAGCTTACTGATTTAATTACAGTTGTTGGAAAGCAAGGCCTAGGGATCTATCTTTGCAGCCCTAACACTGAGACTGCACACATGCTACTGTGCCTCGAATTTAAAACAACGAAAACCCTGTATGTTTTAAAGACGAAGTTCAGTAGTGTTTTTGGAGGAAGGGCTATGTGAGAAGCACTTTCTCAACTCAGCTATCTCCCCGATGCTTCTGATGACTCTAATATTTAGCCAACTGTTAGAGTCACGGCCATTTGGATCATGTGGCCTCCTCAGAGGACACACATGACCTTGGAAACAGGGTCCTAAGTCTAAGTTTGAAGTGTGTAAGGCAGCATTACCTGGAGATTTGCATTAGCCCTCCACAGCATCTTCAAGGTCAGAGTTGTCATCAGAGGGAACTGAAGAAGCACAGGATGATTTTAAATACAGGTAATGGTGCTGAGTAGGACTCCTAAGGAGGCCGAGCTCCAGCTATAAGATTTCTTTTACAGTATCCAGAACAGTTTTGTGGTGGTTTTCTCTGAGATACATACTCATTAGTTGTCAAATAAAAATTACAATGAGTATAAATTAAGAATAACTACATACACATATAATGTATTACATATGTACATGTTGGTGTACACACACACACACCTCCTAAAGCAGAGACCAGAAAATAAAACCTGAATGGGTGAGGATCATGTAACTGCCTATTTGTTGGTTTTATTTTGTTTTCTTAAAATTAATTAAAATATAATTATAAACTTTATTCCCCTTCTTTACCTCCCTCCGACCCTACTCCCTCACCTTTTAGATGCATGGCATCTAATTATTTTTCTTACATACACATATATGTGTGAGTACATACATAAAGGCAATCCACCAAGTCCATTTAGTGTTCTTGTATGCATATATTTTTAGGGCTGAGCACTTAGGACTGGATAACCATTTAGGATTCTCATCCTTTAGAAAGATTAATTCTCCCAACCTCAGTAATTTTGCAGGACTTCTAGCTGCCCATCTTGGTGACAGGCTCTGTGTGATTCCTCCATCCATGTTGGTGTGTTAACTGTTACCATGGATCTTCTTTTAGCAGAGGATGTCTCAGGACCCATTGGAACCATGCAGGTGGTGATGATGCTCTGATGAGTTGTTACAAACATTTGATTCCACCCAGATGATTGCTTTTCTTTATTGTCTTCATTTTCCTGATTTGGTAATACTCAAAAGCTACTCCATCTGTCAAAGGTCACAGATCCAGCCAGGTGCCAGTGTGACTTCCCCTGGAGGAAAGGCATCAGATGTCCTCCACGGGGCCCCCCTGTCCCTCGAGATGTGGAGTTAATGGCTGGAACAAGAATTTACCAAATCAATTCTAATGTTCTCCAGGCAATGAGTGCTTCTTTAGCTTCCAAAAATTGTTGAGTGTTTTCCTCAGATACTGATGACTGTGCAGTGTGTAATGTCACTCTGTTCTCAATACATGCCCCAGGAGATCCAGAGATGTGACAGAGGGTGGTGGTGACTTGTGTCCCAGAATGTACTTTTAACTTATCTAAACTTCTTCCTTACAGATGTTTTATCAGACTGGGTAGCCAATTCACTATTAGAATCTGCAATGTTGCATGATAGGTTTGGGCTTAGCAAGACATTTTGTACAGATGGGACCATGCATAACCAACTGAGAAATGGATGTCATCCTTGAAACCAGAAAGGCATCATATGATCTGAAATGCATATTCATTCCATCCAGTGATTTTTCTTTGAAATATTGTTTCTGCCCTTTTGATACCATTCTATTTTAAATCAAACTCCAAAATAGACTAAAGATTTATCCAACTTTTAATTATAAGTGTACACCTGTGTGTCTGCCTGAGGATGTGAGTACATGAGTTCAGTGCCCATACAAGCCAGAAGAAGGTGTCAAATATCTTGGAGCTGGAGTTACATTACTGGTGGTTGTGCTGGAAAAATTGCATGAGTTACCGTGATACTTTATGGATCTTCGTTACTTTAAAAATCATTCTAGCAATGAACTCCATAGGCTGGGTGCACACAACAGGCGGAGGCACCGTATCCTACAGGTTAGCTACATAGCTACATGGTGTGTGTGTGTCTTTATTTTGTTTTTGTCCATGTTAGTATCTGGCTCATTTCCCTGGGGCTTCTGCTTTATGGATTGACTACTTTTCAATAGTTCCCAGTCTGGGGTTTTCTTTTTGTTGGCTTCTGAGCTAATTATTTACTCCTGGAGTCAATTATTTTCTACAGGAAGAAAAAGGAAAATGCAGCCCCTGAGTGCTGACGGCTTGGAGCTTGTCTGTCTGTATCAACCAGACTACAGTGATCTGTTGGACATAAACAGTTTCTCAGAATATCGATACCAGACCAACCAGACCATTCTTTTTCTCTCTGATCATGGCCTGAGCAAGAGAGAAACACAGCTTCCCTGCAAACATGTTTGAACATGGTCAAAACCAATAATGCTGTACAAATCAAATATGGCTAAATAGTAAGATTCCTGGGTTCATAGAAGTGACTTCAGCTTGCTTATCATTTAGAAATTTATTTTAGTCACCCTCTTTCTGCTGTTGATTAGAAAAAAAATTAAGGTACCCAATGATGGACCCAGTGCTAGAATTTCATTGCTTCCTGATCGTATTCCATTCCTAACACACCTTGCTTCCTGGAACCTTCTTGAAAAGGCCCTAATATGACTCAAATACTAATATCAAGTCATTCTAAATCCCTCTCACAGGCATGGCTGTCTCCATTTCTATACAGTAAAATGAGCTAATGAGTCTGATGTTGGATTTGAATATAGCTGCATGTCTGGTGGTCTTATGCTGGGATGCATAGGCCATGAAGATATAACCTCTTCCAGGTATTCATCCTGTGACAAAGTTTGACTTGATAGATAATCCCTAAACATCTGATTCCAGTCCTCTGAACACCCCACCAGGGAACAGATCTGTCCTGGGAGCAGATCTAGGCAGTCTATATAAATCTCTTCTATTTTTCAGATGAAATAAAAGCTCTAAGCAAGCACAGTTGTGATTTTCCCTTTAGGACGCTATCAGAGAGCTTGTGGTAGCATGCTGATTAGCACCCAATGCTCTGAAGCCTGGCTCAATGCTTTTTTTTCTATTGCGCCATGCTGTCTAAAGAAGTTCAAGTCCAAAGTATAATGCACCTTTGAGCACTAAATTCAATTTACTATTCATCTCTACTTAATTGAGTTGGGTTTCCATTTTCTCCTCAGAAAATACTTTAACCTTCAAACACTGGGCTCTGGCCAATGCATGGCAAACTAGAAGTTTCTTTTAGCTTTGATTATAAAAGCTTCTATGTGCATTTAGAGTGGGGGCCTTCAATTCTTAGGTACGAGAACCTTATGTGGCAGCTAACTCTTGTCAAAACTATTGTTTGCTTCTCTGTTCAGAACTGGCATTTCCAAAGTTGCTCACCGGCAAGAGAATGTTCTTTTTTTTTTTTTAAATCTTTCCTTCTCATTCTTTGTCATAATCTCCTTCCATAGTTAAAAGAGAGAAACCTTAAGAAAATAAACAATACTGAGATGAAATATAAACGTTCTGTTACCTGATGTATCATTTTGAGGAAATGTTACGGATGAGGCAGGCTTGTCCCCACCATTGTTCCTCAGACCAGCCTTCTCACTTGTGAATGATTTTAACCATTATGTCCTTTACATTTGAAGGAGAATTCCTCAGAAACAGTGTGATGCTGCAGTGGGCTCCAATCGAGCCACATTGATTCCTGAAAGGATTTCCTTAGGATTTCTTATGTGAAAAGATAATTTAAAAAATAGAATTATTGAAGATTCTTTTTATCAATCAATCAATCTAGCTAGCTAGCTATCATCTGTCTATCTATCTGTCTATCTATCTTTCTATCTATCTATCTATCTATCTATCTATCTATCTATCTATCTATCTATCTATCTATATTGTTTCCATATCCTATGCAAAGCCTTTCACTTCTTTTGACAGAGGGTAGGTATATCTTCCTAGTTCATTTTTCTATTTAATATTAGAAAATAAACAGAGCCTCATGTTTTCATGTGGTTTTCATTACTGGTAATTTCAAGGAAGCAGAATGTTATGCTAATGCATCATAAAATGATTTTGGGGATATTTAGTTATTTCCAGTTTGAGTTTGTTGTTTGTTTTGGCAGTATGAAAAAAAATATTTCAGTAAATATCTTTGTTCATAAGGCCATTTGCTTTTTCTGTAGATTTTTGGATTATTTCTCAGAATCGGAGTAATAGTGCTCTATTCAGAAACTGGGGACATCTCCATGGTTTTTGGTTACATATTACCATAGTGCTCACTAAAGATTATATAAAACCAGTTGGGAGCTCAGTTACATGAGAGTTTCATTTTATCATAATAAAATAAAATAACATCTGTGATTTAGCTTGCATGTTTATATGTAAAAGGAAAGTTATCATTTATGAAGCTTGCTACTTTTAATTTTGTATTTGCAATGGAAATTTCAGGTTCAGAAAAGAAATAAAAGGGTATTTAGATGTTCTCTTCACCTCCACAGTTGTATGTTCTTACGAAGTAGACTTATTCCATCTGGAGCAGGGCTGGGCTCTCCTGGATTTGGGAGAAATTGAGGATGAGGAAATTTGGGTGGTAGAATTTTTGTCTTGTGAAGGAGTCAGCGTGAAAGGGTTTCACATGTTCCTCTGTACTCGGAGCACCACTGGCAGGCAAACCTGCCCTCACAGCCTCTGCGGGCATTGCAACCATTTTTCTCTCTGGTTTTCCTTGGTTGTAATATTTATATTGGGCACAAGGCTTCTCTTCAAAATTGGAAATAATGTACATGCAGCAGAGGAGGTTTTCCTTTGATTTGAAAGGAGGCCAAAAAGGAAACTGCTGTTCCCCAGAGCTTGTGGGGGTAGCCTTTTGTTGGGATGGATGTTTTCAGTGCTGTAGGATGCTGAGGACATGAGCTTCCTATGTATTAAGCAATATTTTCTTTTAGTTGAGGGGAACATGATGATTCTTTTCTTTAAAAAATACAACTATCTCTGGGACAATAATTTGGCTTTGGATAGTACTGCTTTCTAAGTGAAAAGCAAACTATAGGAGCAAGATATTATTGCAATTGTTATTATTATTTGCTATTATTATTATTATTATTATTATTACTATTATTATTACTATTGTCTCTGTTTCAGAAACCATGGGTACACTTTTTTGGAAGTATGGTCATACAACCTTTCAGTAAGGTCTGATTCTCAGTCAGATCAATTTTTGCCCTCTTTTAAAGAAAAGTTTTCTATCCTCTTTCCCCAATGGCACAGAGTGTAAAAGGAAGTGTCTATGGAGGAGGGAGGGTGAGGGTGTTGCTAAGTTCTTACTGGATTCCTCTGCGAGTTTATTTTTACCCTCTTGGATATTGGTGCCCTATGGTGATACCTGTTGAGTGTAGCTAGAGTCATCTGGTGTGAGCATTGTGCTGGGCCCCATAGCCCAAGACCACAGTCTACACCTTGGCTTATGGGCACAGTCCCATTGATCCTAGGCTTATTGAGGTCTTTAACCTGGTCCCCCATAGTTCTCCCTTCTGACAAACTTTCTAAGATCATTGGGTTCAAATTACACACTCACATTCTCCATTAGGTTATAATAAACCTAAAATTGATCTTTTCAGGATAGTTAATGCTTTTGGTGGTATATACCTTAAAATATGTGTCCCCGCTTAGGGATAAATCAAGGCAGTGTGGGAACTTTCACAATTGCTATCTACCTACAAGATGCTGTCTACCTCTGGGTGATAGGAAGAAGCAGAGACATTGGGGTGACCCTGTAATTTGCTTCCTCTCTTTTCTTAGGTTCCTCCATAATGCTAAGAAAGCTTAAGCATTTACCTTTGCATGGGACAGGAGCTGACCTGTGCCGTAACCTTTACGTCCTCTGGAGTTCAATCTCTCTTTCTCTTAAGCATTATGACCGGTTTAACATCAGGGGAAGGGAGGCTTAGGTTATTGACTAGGAAGATGTATCAGAAAACATGGCCAGACTATCATCATTCTGTTAATTCCAAATCCATCCATTCTCTGCAAATTTTAATGATTCTCTATTTCCTTTAGAACAGAATAATATTCCATTTTTATATGTACTATCTTTTCCTTTTCCACCCACCTGTTGATGGATACCCAGGTTGGTACCATTTCCTTCCTATAGTGAATAGAACAGCAATAAACATGGGATGGGAATATCCCTAGGACAGGGTAGAGCTATCTGGGGGTATGCCTATGGTAGCTCTATTGTTGACTTTTTGAGGAACTCGATGCCATAATTTCCATAATGGCTGTATTATACACTTCCCAGCAGTGAGTAAGGGTTTCTGTCTCCACATCTTCCCTAGCTTTTGTTGTCGGAGTTCTTGATGGCTGCCATTCTGAATGGAGTGAGATGGTATCTCAAAATAGTTTTAATTTATATTTCCCTGATGACAAGGGGTATTAAACACTTCCCACAAACAGTTATTGGTTAGTTTTCTTTTGAAATTATCTTTCATTTCATTAGCCTATTTGTTAATCAACACTTTGATTTTTATTGTATTTAATTCCTGCAGTTTTTTTTTTAATTCAAGATATTTGGCCCCTTTTCTGAAGTGTGGTTGCTTAAAAAAAAATTCCCATCTGATAGGCTGTCTGTGTGTTTTGCTGATCATTTTCTTTGCTGGGCAGAAACTTTTAATTTCATGTGGTCTTATCTATTGCTAGTTGGGTCTGGTTCTTGTGCTACTAATATTCCATTCAGAAAATTCTTGCTTATACCAATGTCTTGAAGAATAGTCCTTATGCTTTTGCTTGGTTCTTTGGCACTTCACATTTTGAATTAAAGCCATTGATCCATTTTAAACTGATTTTTCTACAAGGTAAGATATGCACCTAATTTTGTTCTCTGCAGCGCAATATCGAGTTTTGCCAACATCCTTGGTTGCATAGGCTATCTCTTTTTCAGTGTATGTTTTTGTCAAGTATTAGGTGGCATAGCTTTGTTGGCTTACTTCTGGCTTACTTTGTTGGCTTACTTACTTCTCTATTCTACTCCATTGGTAGACCTGTTTGTTTTTATGTAAATGCCAAGATGTCTTTACTTTTCTTGCTATAATAGTACAATTTGAGTTTGGATATTGTGATACTCCTGGCCCTGTTCTTCCTCTGAGGGCTGCTTTGGCTATTTGTGGTTTCTCATGGTTTTCTGAGAACTCTCAGATTTAGTTTTTGTCCTGATTATTTTTTATAGTCCTTTACCATGTTTCCTAAGCATCTGTGTATACATATCTGTATCCCAATAACTGTGAGATTTTTGAGGATAAAGACATTACATTTTTACTTTCTTCAAGTTTAGCACATATTACAGAGCCAACCACAGAGTAGAGGCATTTTTTATTAGGCTGGAGAAATGATAATGTATCTGATTTTTTTTTTTGGGCTGGCTCCCAGAGAGTCTATACAGCATAGGAAAAAAAATTATAGGGATCAAGGGCTGTGCTTTCTATGGGTGCTAAATTGAGAAATGAGTTTTAAGTCTAGTGTTACACTTCAAAGCAAATTGGTAAAAAAAATAGGCACCAACCCATGCCTCCAGATCTGCATCGTTCCTGGGTGGCATGTCTGTGGTTGCCCTAGGTTGAGGGTCTCTTCCTTCCCCTACCGCCTGGGTCCCATGCCAATGTCTTTGCTTAATATGAGGTTTCTGTGCCATGTATGAGTCAGAACATTGCTTTGGGGACCTTCACACATCTCTTATGCAGCCAGGTCTGGGAGCCTACCTTGCCCTTTTCCTCACTATCTTTTTTTCTGGGATGGGGCACTTGGTGATTTACAGCAGGTCTTCAGAAACACTTGATCTTCCAGAAGCTGTCTTCTTTCTTTCTGCTCAGCCCTTGGCTTTGGCTTTGTTGATCACCATCTTTTCTGCTTCAGAGATGCTCTAGGAGAGTAACCTGTCTTCTTCTTCTTTCCACTCTTGCCCTCACCAAAGCCTCCGATCCCTCCCTCTGGTTATATAGTGGGTTGTACTTCTTCCTCAGACTTCCTGGCTGTCTGCCTCCAATGGCTCTTTCCAGCTCTATGGCCACAGGCTCTGGCTTGTCTTAGGAGAGACTCTGTGCAGACTTTTGCCCTAGAAAGTGTTTGTCAACTGGTGACACATACACTCGACAACTCATTCTTCCATCAAAAAAACATTATTCTTTTAACTAAAAGACTTTCAACATTATTAACAAAATGTAAATGCTTATTAGTTTATTTAATTTAGCATGAACCCTAGAGACCACGAGTTAATAAAAAACTTATACAAGCTTCACTATACTGTTTACTCTTTATTAAACATGACTTGGAAAAAAGAAATACACAGCCAGTGGCTGACCCTGATTCTTACCTTGGGCAAGTTATCTACCTCCCTGAGTCAGTCTGGTTCTTTCTGTAAATAAATAATTAAAAAAACCCCAGAAATGGAGATTATAGTCATAGCATAGAAGGCTCAGCTAAATGAATATTTATAGAAGAAGTGATAAAGTGTAAATATTGCATACATACAAAGCATTTTTCTTGTAACATACATTCTAAACAGAATTATTTTGTTCTAGCTCAAGAAATACCAAAAAAAAAAAAAGAATACTGTGTCTTCTTAGAACTAGCTAAATTCAGAGAAAAATGAACTCAAATGACTGTCATACTAGCAATCACAGAACTAGTTGGAAATTTTTTTTTGTCTACTCACAGTATGGGAGCAATTCACACACAGCTTAGCTCTATCAGCGTAGTCCACAGTATTCAGACTATGGACTCACAGTATTCAGCTTATGCCATCTAGCATAAGCACTGCCAGTCCATTCACAGATATTTCAAACTTCTCAGCTAACTGGGTATATTTATTCCTTAGTGTGTGCTCTCTTACATAGTAATCAAATGAATAGATTTTAAAATGGACTTCTGTGATGACATAAGTCCTGTAGATGTCATTTCCTTCACTTAGAGTGCCAACCGCTGCCCCAGTCTTACCTCTTGGTTATGAGGCATCAAAGTGTTTCGCCTACTTTTCATAGTTTGCTGCTGGAAACATTTCTATACTCATCTTCATTCCAACTTCTTCCCCAGGTCCAGAAAAGTCCCACTCTGTGGAATTCTTTTCTTCGGAACCACTGGAAAAGAGCATTTATCTGTGAATACTTGTTTTTTGTTATCTGTTGGTAGAGGTTTTGCTTCCCATTCTTGGTCTGTCTGACAACCCCTCGTTGCCTTTCTGAGAGTCAGTCATCAGTGGATGTACAGGGATGTGAAGAAACAGGAGGCCATTGCTGGGTGGGAGGGGGCAGAGTTCTTAGTCTTATCCCTACCTAATTCTTCCTATGCTTACCCCAATGTAGCCACAAGACCAGTGATCAGACTATCTCTACCAATATTCTGACTATTGAGTAGAATAGAATTCTGGACTACAAAAAACCCTTACTTTGGTCATGGTGAGAGGCTGGGCTGGGCCCTCAAGAAGCTCCTTGCACTGAGACACTGAGGAGCACCCAGCACATTCAGTGTTTTTTATTATCCCTTTGGTCTATATACATCAAAGTTCTTTTCTGCTTTGGTCACATACAGTGGAGGAACTCTGAATGACATACCACCTCTTCCATGTACTGATGGTTGCTGTCTAATGCTGTGCATTGTGATGTAAATGCTCTCTAAGTGTTTGTCCTTACCAACTATATACTCTTATGCTGGTCGATAAGTCAATTCCATCATCACTCCTCTGAGGCCAGTAACCATGTCTTATTTTTCTTGGAGTATCCTTCACTGCTGAAGTCCTCAGTGGAATTCAGCTACCATGCAGGCTTGTGGATCAGTAGGTTACAGAAAGCTCCAGCAGCATTGTACTGGTCTTAGCCCTGAAAACTTACAGAGCCCCGGGCTCTACAGTGCTATAGCAAAGAAGTCAGATAGTTGTTGCATCATGTGCCTCAGGGCAAGTCATTAGATCTTTTTCTTTAATTTCCCTTTGCTTCCTGCAAGGGGAAAATGAGGTGAATAAATTTCCCCCATCAAATGTACAGGGATGATTTGAAGCAGAATTTAATGTGCTAAGTGTGGTTTGTGCCTCTAGCTTTATACAAGTATGTACTATATAAATACTACATGGGTGTAACCAAGAACCTTTGAAAAATCTTATGGGGATTTATTTTGGAAAAAACCCTATACTCATTCTCTTTATAAACATTTGTTAAGGCATGTACATATTAATCTCCCCCCAGGGATGTATTTCAATGAAGGAAGCTTTATCTTGGCACAAGATAAAGATGTCTGTTTCTTTTCTCTTCATTCTCTTTCACATAACACATCCTCAACCACACAGACACATTATCTGATTAGGTCTATTTATCCACTTGATATATCTCTATTTGGTACCTAGTATACATGAGGTCTATCTCAGGCTCTAAGGACATGATGTATAAAAATAGTGTCCTTGGTCACTAGGGGACACAGAATTGCATGTATTCATGCGTGAATTCTCTTACCCAACAAATACTTATGAAGCCCACTCTATGCCAGGCATTCTTCTAAGTTCTGGGGGAATGAGAATGAATAAATAATGCAAACAGCTATTTGATTCTCTAGGACACTTGCTACAGGGAAGGCATATGCAAGGTTCATTGAGAATGATGTCCCAGGGGAACTTTACTGGGACTCAGTCATGAAGGACACACATGACGAAAAGTAATAGAAGTGCATGAGGACATGGATGAGTTTCTGTGCAGTGTGGAGGCTGGAGCTCCGTATAATTACAGAAGTGCTGAGGCATGTGAAAACAGGACATATTCAGGAGCAGGCAACTGCAGCAGGATGGGTGTTCACTTTATGAAGAGAAAACAAGTCCCTGGTAACCTGGAAAAAATGTATCTGGTTGAAGTTATCTAATCAAAGGCTTGACCTACCAATGAGTGTGAGACAATTGTGTCTTCCGTGTTTGCAAGAGGCATTTGATGCGGATTATCCTCTCTTTCTTTGAAAGTGGTTGTTGTAGGACTGGAAATTCTTTGCATCAAAAGTAGCAGCTGCATGGTGTGGTATTCCTGCGCCTCTCTCGTAGCAGAGGATGTTTTTATTATTTCAAGATGCAAGCCAAGTATTATCAGAAGGCACTGGAGCTTGGGAGTTACCAAAATTTTGGATGATTCATCATGCAGGCTGTTACATACCATGACATCTTGATTTAACACTCCTCTGGCTAAGAAGCCAACACAGCAGTTTATAAAACTGTACCCATGACTATGTCTGGGTCACTTCTGAGCCATTTGTATGTAATTTGGGATTTATTGCATTTTTCAAACATTCATATGTAATTTCAGACTTAACAGTTGCTCTGCAAACTATCAAATATTTATATTCTTTTTTCAGATGTATTTATTATTTACTGTACAGTCTATGAAATATTTACATTGATTTTTAAAAGAAGAGATATACATTATTTACATTGCCTTGAACTTCCTCTTGACATAAGTAAAATGATAACTTGAGGCTGAAAGACTCCCAGGGATGCTTCTCAGGTTTGTCGGCAACCACATGGAGGCTCTGTCCCCAAAGAGAACACATGGCAAAAGAATTATGCAATTAAAGTTGATGCTTGGGACCACCCGGCTCTCCTTAGTGCACCAACTTCCTCTTAGTCCACCAGTCTCAACTAGCAGAAGGGGAATTTGAACTAGCTCCTCCTAATGTCTCCCCCATGTGCCCCAGAGTTCAGGTGTCTTTACAGGACAGGCAGCACCTTCAGTGTCTCTCTGGGACCTGAAACATCCCCAAGGTCCCTAGGTGACATCAGACCCCACTGGCTGGGTTACTAATCACATGCATTCCAGCCTCTACTTTGTGCTAGGGGATTCTGAAGGAGACAGAGGCCCAGCCTGGTAATCTGGGTTCTTAAACATGTGCCTGTTGGTTCTGATTACCAGTTAAATGTTGGAACTTTTGGAGGAGAACCTTGTTTATGTCATTTCTGCTCCGACCCACATGTGAAATATCATGGATGGTTCTGAGTTCCCTCCTATCTGGCTGGCAGCCCTTGCTTACCTTGTCTGCAGATGTCTGAGCTAGTTTTCCCCTTGCCAAGGGGGAAAGTCTTGGAGTCTGAATTGTATCCATTCTAGATTAGCATTTGATAAGTTTGACTATTCCAGGACTATTGTTAGACACAATTTAACAAGAGAAAGTCAGTAGTAGCATAAGTTTCAGGATTTTGCTAGTGTCTCCATGACTGCCACATGCTCTTTTTACATAAAACAAAAATTATGTTTTTCGCTATACAGGTGGCATCAGAAATATCATTGGGAAAACAAGAAGATTGCCATTTCTTTGGCAGATGCTTTCATGACTCAATGATTTCATAAAATGATGAGTTTATATGCTTCCATTCACAACCATTCCTGTATATATTTGACTAAAAAACAAGCCTGGTTCTGAATGAAATCACAGCAGGAGCAGTGATGGGAAGACATTCTGTGAAGGTGTAGGGTGACTGGATCTTGCAGGTGGGTGGACCAGGATCAGCTGGGGTAGGCAGAATTACATTAGTGTTGCAACTGTGGCCATGGAGTACGTGCTATGCATGAGGGAACCTGGACCACAGAACCCATCACTTTCTAATACAATCACAAGATAATTACTTGCAGTAGAGGGCTTTCTTATGGATGGGAAACTTGAGGTTTAGAGAAAGATACATCTGTTCCCATGGTCTGGAGGCCTTTTCATGGTAGAATGAGAAAATGCTGGGTCAGAGGACCAGGAACCTTTGATGAAAAGCAGGAAGGGGCATGGGGAATGGTGTATTGTGGCATAAAGAAAGAACTGCCATAACTGAAGGACCATGCTATTCTAAAGTTATTAAAGTGTTAAGGCTAACTTTTACCCCTAGTTATCCTTGTTAGACAAACACATTTCTAAGACTTTTCTGGAAATAAGCGTGTCTGTAGGCTTAAAGGAAGGCTGCTGCTTTTGAGAAATAACTTTTGACTTTTGGGAATCTGACCTTTAGCTCTGAATATGCTTTAAGACATCACTGACCTACAGGATTATGCCAAATGTACTCCTATTATCAATTTAGAAGCATCTCCTTCCCTTGCCAATCCTTGATGGGAATAAGAATGACTAAGACTGATGTATATAGAAATTTGGATTCATAGTTCCCTTTTTTCCCTCCAAGAATAACATCATGATGCTTATTTGTGAATGGAAAAACATTTGAGTGATGGACACATATGGTAATTTGGCATAGTGGAAGCAGCCATGTCCATCAAGTTTTGAAATATTTACAGAGGATGATGTCTGCTGATGTGATTCTAAATTAGAGTCTCTGCTGACTCAACATGTGTGCTATCCTGCTCTGAATCGCTGGGCACCTAAGTTACTAGGCACCTGAACTGCTAGGCACCTGGATTGCTAAATATCTGAACTGCTAGGCACCTGGATTGCTAAATATCTGAACTGCTGGGCACCTGAATTGTAGAGCATCTGAATTGAAGGGCACTTGAGTTACTTGGTATCTGAAACACTGGGCAACTGACCTGCTGGGCACCTGGATTGCTGGGTACCTGAATGGCTGGGCACTGGAACTGCTTGGTACCTCAGTTACTGGGCACCTGAACTGCTGGGTACCTGAACTACTTGGCACCTGGTTTGCAGAGCATCTGAGTTGATGGGCACTTGGTATCTGAAATGCTGGGCAACTGAGTTGCTCAGTACCAGAACTACTGGTATGTGAGGTACTGGGCACCTGAGTTTCTGGGTGGGCACACACACACACACACACACACACACACACACACAGAGAGAGAGAGAGAGAGAGAGAGAGAGAGAGAGAGAGAGAGAGAGAGAGAGAGAGAGAGAGAGAGAGAATCAAGAAGAGACTAGAACAAAATAAATAACCTAGACCCTAAACCAAGAAATTTCCTAGCAGAAACAAACAATAAAGAATATTGAAAATTTACCTCATGCAAAATTTGGATATCATATGTGAAAAAGTTGACTTCACTTTAAAGGCTTGGCTATCGATAATGGTTAGCATTCTTAAATTCTTACTGTATGTTAGGAACTTGGCTGAGCAGTTTTCTAGGCATTTTAAAACATTTTAATAGTGACAGCAGATCTGTGAGGAGGGTGGTGTTATATCCACCACACAGGTGAGGTAATTAAAGGTTTGAAGAAAAAGTTTCTTGCTGGAAGTAACAGGAAGGAATTAAGAAAGTTAATTCTGCGTACTTCTGTGTTGAGCTTTAATTGATATTTGATGACATGACAGCATTAGGATTTAAATACTTTAATGATAATTCACATATTCAACTTCCATTTTTTCCCATCCTTCCCTCTTTCTCTCTCTTCTTATTTTCCTTTTCCCATTCTTTCCTTCCTTAGAGTTTATTAGCAGCTTACAATAACCCAATCAGGAAGCCTTAGGTTCCAGTAAGAGACCTGTCTCAAAACACAATATAGACAGCAACATCTGAGTAATGACACCCGGGGCTAATGTCCTGGCTTCTACAAGCACACACACACACACACACACACACACACACACGCACACGCACACGCACACGCACACGCACACGCACACGCACGTGCACGGGCACACGCATACCCGCATACACGGGGGTGGGCGAGGAGGAAGAGAGTAGGGGAAGGTACACTTCAATCTAGGCCATAGATCCCTGTATCCCATGAATTCCTTTTTGCTCAACCTGTGCAAGAGTTATAAGGTTAGAGTAAGCCTCTTTGTACCTAAGGTCAAAGGTCATCATCATAGATGATGGACAGTCTCTGAAATATCCTAGCTGCTGTCTTCAACAGTTTGTCCTTGCTCATGGTCTGTGATGCCTGATGAATACCAGTATTGGCAGGCACTATCTCCTCTTCTTACAACAACAACAAAGTCATTTTCCTTCTTAGTGAAATGTCATCTTGTTTCTGTGTTTTCTTATACCTGTGAGAATGCTGCTGTGGAAAGCACTGCAATTGATAATAAAGTTATAACGGGTCTAGCACAGTGTGCTTGACAGTTACAGCATAGGGCAAGGATGCTCGGTTGTGGTTACAGCCTCATAACCAGCGACCCTTGCCTTTTGTGACAGCGAAGCTCCATTGTTTCCTCTGGCAGCGATGTTTATCAAATGAGCAGCAATAGAATTGATGTCAAGGAGCCATTTCTAAAACCACAATGCATCCATTCTACACGGTGATATACATGCATGATAGGAAGTAGCATGCTGATGCTTTGTATCTGGATTTCAAAGCTATAATGTCCAGCACATCCAAGACAAAGGGTACGCACTAGAAGTTTAAAAACACTGTACAGAGTAAAGCCCTGCATTGTTTTCATGAATGAACATGGGTCTTATTTCTTTTCTGTGTCTCCCCCCACCATATACCTGTGATGTAAAGTCTAGTGAGTTCACAGAGCACAGTCATTGTCCTACACTTGCTGTCCCAAGGTCATGCAAACTGCCACTGAGACTTCATCCAGAATGAGCTCAGGATAATCAACTGCAAATGTGCTAGACTATAAAGCCTCCCCCAGTTATAAATCTATTACCGCAGCAAAGCTATCCAGAAAAAATAAACTCAACAAACTGGAAAGTGATTCTGTACAATAGTCATGAGAATTATGAGTACTTCAGGCTTTAAACAAGAAGAAATTCCCATGCCAACAGTGGGGTGATATGGAGATCTTTTGTGTTTGAAGTACACACATAACATCTGCAGAGCCATTGTTTACTCAAAAATGGAACACAGTCTTCTATCCATGACCATCAAGTGAACAGTTTCCTGTTTTGTATGTGGAAAGTGCACAGAGAGGAGGCTATGCACACACATGTGCAAAGATACAACTCTCTTCACATAAAGTTGAGTGTGCTAAGGGCTGTGATGCATGTTATTTGCAGGACAGAGGCCTGCTCTATTATCTTGCATGCTAAATTAATCTAAAACTTCCTAACCATGGTGGTCATACACATATGTGCTTTCTGAGAAAGGTTGTCTGGCTGACCTGTGAGGTTACATTTTGAGGCCATCAGTCCACTGCTCTGAATGAGCAGTCAGAATTGACTAACACATCACTACCATGGCAATAATTCTCAAGGAGGCCTAAAACTGTGCTGCCATGGCTCTGGTATCATATGTTTCTTCTTACTCTGCTGCCTTGGATTATAGAGAGAGTTCAAGGACAACCATACCATTTAATCAGACTGCATCAGTAATGACTAACAGAGGCCAAGTGAAATCAAAAATAAAAGCACCATATATATTTTTAAGTGAAAATTTATTATAGGGGATCAAGAAATATGAATATAAACCCTGTTCATGTTGGCAAAGCTGCTATATATGTTGTATGCAGAAGGAGATTACATCTTTGGAGTGATTATCTGTTCTATAGGCATGGCTCTCAGTGCCCCACTTAGCAATCCTGTGTTGCTTGGGATTTGAGAGGTTCTTAAATTATGCCTTAGTTATTTGTTTAGTGTATGAGATTTGATTACCCGCTAAATGTCTTGAAGGGCCTTGCTTTTCTTATGTGTAAAATGAAGAAAATAATAAAAGCAATCCCCTGTCTTTATGAGAATGAAATGATAATAAACTTTTAAGGCATGGCCGGCAAAGTGGACCAAGGCACGCACGTCCATTGTTGTATACATTGATATTGTTGTAAAATGCACCCAAAGTGGTTATGAGTTAACAGCTGGCTTGAAAATGCCTCAGATGATTATGAAAAAGAACACTACTGTAAATCTTTTTATGAGGTCAATCAATTTTCAGGAACTAACCATAAGCTGAGATTCCATTTGCAAGGATGTTCTTCCTCTAGTAACAATATGCTCCACCAGGCTGCTAGCACTTCTCTGAGCTCAACAGATACTCGGTAGGAACACATCAATTTATTTATATTTCTTTCCTGCCATTTTCTTTTAGACACAAATGCGTTCTCTTACAGGCTTTATACTTATTGGGAATATTAGTCCTGACATACTGTGGCAGATATTTTCTTTTTCTTTTACTTTTCTGTAATGTTTAGAAAAACTCTTCCCTCAAAATTTTACTTTTAGATTTAAAATTTTCCCATTTGTGTGTGCATATACATGTGAGTATACATGCATGAGCATGCATGTGTGCCCACATGTGCATGTATGCCCCTGTGTGTTTGAAAGCCTAAGTTTGATGCCAGGAAACATCACTGATTGTTTGTCCACCTTATTCATTGAGACAGGCTCTCTCAGTCAAACCCAGAGTTCACCGATAAGGCTAATCTTGCCGCTAGCTTGTGCAGGAGATCCCTGTCTCTGCCTTCAGAGACTGAAATTACAACCAAACCATTAGTTCATGTGGTTTTTTGGGTCCCAACTTCATCCTCATTTTTGCATATCAAACACTTTTGCCACTGAGCCATCTCTCCATATTTGTTTATTTAGTTTTGCTTCAATTTACACATTTGTCTCTTTTAGGAATTTGGAATTTATTTTAATATGAGATGAGAAAAAACAAACTGAATGTTTTTCTTATTCTCCTAGCAGAATCTATCAGTTGATTTGTTGTTCACTCCTTTAATTTATATTATTTCTTTAACTGCACATGACAGTCCTACATATATAATATACAATATATTTTACACTCCTATGAAATATGCATTTCAGTAGCTAAGAGCACCACTGAAGAGGGCCCAGGTTCAATTCCCAGCACCCGAAGGTGGCTCAATACCATCTCTAACTTCATACCCATACCACCCTATTCTGTCCTCTATGATCCCTGCATGTATGTGATACATAAAGGTGAAACATACATTTATATAAAGTAAATAAACTAATTAAAATATCCATTTCTACATATATATTGTTAACTTCCAGTTGCATGAATCTAACTCGGAAGAAAAAAGATTCCCAGACTCATTCTTCTGTCTTCTCTTTTTAAACCTTTCAACGCTCTTCTTGGTAATACCTCATCATTCCCTTCTGTAAAATTTATACTTTCTTGGTTATTCTTTAGCCTTAATTATATGTTGAAGTGCATTCAATGCTCTTCACCCATCTTTTCACTATAGATTCTCTATTGCTGCCCTAACTGGCTATAATTTATCTGAAGTCATTTTTTTCCTTCCCAGTATCTATTATTTTGCCATACAACTGCATTTTGGATAATGTATCAATTTATAGCTTTATCTATAGTTATGTGATACTTTGACAGAGTATGTCATTACTGTAGCATTTTTCTTTCCCTACACTCTTTGTGGCCAAGACTGTATTTGGCATGGCTATAGGAAAGCTTGATTCTAGCCTGGGGAATTTTTACTCTTGTGGTTGGTTTGATGTTCTTGACACAATGTCCAGCTGTAGGATAAGTCCATATTATCATCTGGAATCATCTCCCAGGAACATGATGTGATCTTTTCATCTATAGGTTTTTGCTCTATTTTATTTTTAATAAAATTTCTTCTTTTAGATCTTTAAGGCATGTTTTCTGTCTGGACTTTCTAGTCTGTTCAAATACCAATTGTGTGTATATTGGATCTTTGCCTACCTTCAAGTTTGTTATTTTCTGTTCAATGCTAGCTTCAAAGCACATTTATTTTCTATTGTGTTTTGTTTGATTTTTACCCTTGAGAGTCTTGTGTTCTCTCTCTCCTGGAAAAACTGATGATATTTGCTACAAGCACTATCTTAGTTCTGGTAGCCTTTGCATTTTGGTATCTTTCTTTGAGCACATGTAAATGTACAGAAAGAAAAATACTGAAATATTTAGCTTTGTTTTTTTTTATCTCCCTACAAATCTGTTGTTGCTGTGCAGATATGACATCATTGATTTTATGTCACATTCTAACAGAAGTGTACAATATCTGCTTCAGGGAAAGTGGCCAAGTGATGACAATGTCTAGTTCTTTCCTTTGTATACAAGGTTGCAGAAAATCTCTGCATGTGTAATATCCACAAGAGACCATTGTTGCATGGTCTCCACCTAAATCAGTGGTTTTCAGCCTGTATGTTGTGACCACATTGAAAATCATTTATCTCCAAAAATATTTATATTATGATAATAGCAACAAAAATAATTTTATGGTTGTAGTTACTACAACATGAGGAATTGTATGAAAGGGTTATTTCATTGCTTAGGGTTTGTGGCCATGTTGGTGTCTAAGGGGCATCTTCCTGATGGGATCATGGTATTATCTGAGACAAAGCAACTGCCAAGGCAATGTCTGTGTCTGTGGCATAACAGTAGCCAGGGCATGGACTGATATTTAGCTTGTGTTACCACAGAGGGTCACAGGAACCATGTGTGTTGAAATTTGAGGGCTGTGCTCAGCTAGTCCTGCCTCTCATTGGCTCCAGGATACCTGGCTCTGCCCCTCACTGGACATTGCAGCAGAAGAGCTGGAGCCAAGCTTCCTCCCCCATGTGATAGCTGACCCTAGTACTCAGGAGAGGTAGCCCCACCCCTCATCACAGGTGTGGGAGAGCTGGACCTGATGGAATGGGTTTAGGGGAGTTGGCTCTGCCTCTGGCCTGAGAGAATGGTACCAGTGGATGGGAGGGACTGACCAGATCAACTACTACCCAGACCCGCATCCTGGGCCTTCTCAGCTGTCTCATTTATGACTTGCTAGGGTGTAGAGAATACTGACCACAGAATATGCCCTACAGAATACTGACCACAGGATCTCCATGACTTGGGGCAACAATAAGATATGGGATATCCAAGTGGAGTTTTGATGAGGGCCCAGTGATGATGGTGTATCAGAAACCAGACCAAGGACTCATTGCATTGAACAGTTTGGCAGTGGGGCTGAGTGGGCAAAGGGGGTATACTGTGTGATGTACTACAGCATAGCTCTAAATGCCACTGGGATAAAGAGGTGTTGGAAAGATGGAGGAGTGAGTTTTGTTTGCTTTTGTTTTTAATTAACTTTTTGGGAGGCATACTGCAGGAGTGAAGGGCAGATACGGAGGTACTGGGAGGCTGAATGGGATTAGGGTGCATGATTCCAAAGAATCAATAATTATGTTGATTTTTTGAAGGATTGCAGCATTAGGAAGGTTGAGAATCATGGACCTAAAAGATTAAACACGGATTGAAAAGGACCAATGTAACAGTGCAGATTCTCATTTTTCTCCCAGAGACAATGGAGGGGAGGCAAGTCCCTTTTACCATTGCTCTTGTAAGTTATTTACTGGAATTTATAAAAACTAATCCCTTTGAAAGCAGCAGTATTCAATAATCTTTGACTTTATATACACTGTCAATCTAAAGAAACTCCTTGTATCTTTCTTAGAAATGATTGGTTGTTTTGTTGTTGTTTGTTTTGTTTTGTTTTAGGCTCTTAGAAATTAATTTTCACAGGTATTTTTAAAGTTCACTGAAACGGCAGATTTTATATGTACCTCTTGATTTAATGAATGTTAATGAACTGTTTATTCATGCTTTCTTATTATGGGTGGCTGAATTTATTATAATTCATTGAATGGCCATTTTGTAAGAGGTATTATTATGCACATAACAGAAACTGTTACTTTATAAAACATGATATCTCTTATCTATTGAAACATGATGTGCTCTGTTGCTGAAATAGGCTCTCCACTTATTTTTCAATAGCTGATATGGTTGGGTGTGTGGTTGATTGACTTAGTCAATAAGGCTGCTAAAAGCAAGGAGAGCCATCTGAATGACTCTGAGTACACAGGTACACAGAGACCCTCTCTCCCGACTCCAGACAGATTTCTCTGTTTCTGGATCGCTTGCTTCTAGTTTGGTCTAATGTTGGGATAAGGCTTCTTCCTTCTTTCTCTGTTTCTTCTTCTCTTGCTTTCTCTAGTTCTCTGTAGCATTCTGAGTTGTTTGTGTTTTTACATCATTAAGTATCTAAAGTTCAGTACAACTTAGGAATAAATCCTGATAGCCCCTGAATACTAAACTAAATGTGTGTGCATGTTCCTGTGTATGTATACATGTGGGTTCCTGTGTGTATGTATGTGTGTATTATGTCTTTGGGTGTGTGTATATATGTATGTGTTCCTGTGTGTGCATGTGTGTGTGTGTGTGTGTGTGTGTGTGTGTGTTCCTGTGGAGGTTTGTACATATGCACATGAGTACTCAAGCCTGTGGAAGACAGAGGTCAGCTTTTCATGTCTTTCCTCAGGAACCCTACCCTTATTTTTGAGGTAGTGCCTCTCACCACTCACTGGGGACTGGAGCTCACTGTTTAGGCTAGGCTGACTGACAAATGAGTCCTAAGGATCCACCTATTTCTGCTCCTATGTTGCTGGAATCTTGGGGTTTTATGTGGGCACTAGGGATCAAATTCAGGTTCTTATGTTAAATGTTGCACATGCTTTACTGTCTGAGTTCTATCTCCCCAGCCCCATGTGATTTTAGTTTTGTAACTTAACATCATCAACTTATTTAGTATTTCTTTGTTAAAGCTCATTCCTGCTTAGTGTATTTTGTGAAGTTACACATTTCTTCCATCAAGGATCCAGTAATCAGATGCCTAAACTACTTATGGATTTAACTCTGTATGTATATGTGCCCCAAACTGGTCAGAATATTAATCGTTTTCTTGGGTTGGGCTTTGGACCATGTTTTTAGTATCAAGGCAGGGTTGATGGTGATGTCAACCCTTGGGTCATTCTGAGTGGCTCTGCAGTATTTGGACCAGGAATGTCATGGAGTAAGTGCACTAAACTTCAAGAATGGCTGTCAATGGCCATTCTTTTTCTGGGATTCAGGATGGTAGCCATTTTAAATCAAACCAAATTTTGATACTGGAAGAAACTTTGGCTATGGGATGCATGAAACCTTTTCAAGTAGAGATCTTTTAACTATTTACAGAAGTTATTTATTATATAGCTACAAGTGAAGTCTAGTTTATAAATAGACATTTAAAAGGATAGAAATCAGGCAATACTAAAGGTGATATGAACTAGTCATTTATCATTTTTATCCTCATTTTACTCTTATATTTTTTCCTTCATCAAGTACTTTTTAATAAGCATATTTACAATAAATTAATAAATAAGATTTATTCAAACTATAGAATGGGCTTAAACTACAGTGTTAGTATTATTTTATACTATAAAAGAACTCACGTCCTCAGCAAGTGACATTTTTTATTTTATACCAAAATATCTCCCTCAAAGCTCTGAAAATTTCTCTACTTTTGCAGCTGTTTGACCACATGTGTGGTGAATTCTACAGAGAAATTATTCTCCTTATTCCAGATACAAAATAACCATCAAATAAGGTAACATTTATTCCATGATTGCTTTGCAGGATGTAGTGTATGCCGCAAGTGTGCTGTATAGGTTCTTACATTTGATCCTACCAACTCTATGATGCATAGATACTATTATTATCCCATTTTATAGATGAGTAAACTGTTAGTCTCAAAGATGAGAAGGAGGAAAACCATTGACCCAAATCACCATGGTCAAATTAATTGAACAATTAACTAAAGCACAGGTTTTAAAAATTTATGTACATGAGTTGCTTCCAGAGGTAAGTGTTGAATGTGAAGACAAGACTTTTTATAGATCATGGTTAGGGGGTTTCCAAATTGGGGATTTGCCAGGCAAATTATGTAAGGTTTCAGAGTAGAGTATAATTAGTCTCACCTGAAACAAAGACATGGTTGCAAAGCAGACAAAACAAGGAAGTCACAATAATAGATAGCCATAACAAGGTAATCATAGGTGGTCATATATCCTTTTGAAACAAAGGTAGGGTTGCAAAATGGTTATAAACAACTTTTTGAAATAAAGACCTGGTTGCTATTCCTGGACAAGCAGTACAGACCATCTGTAGTTAACCTTGGGAAACAGGTTTAATCATTAACAGGAATGAACCTAGCTTGTCTTTACTAGAAGATGGCTTTCAAGCCCTAAGATGTAGGCAGGTTGGTTCTTCAGAAACCAAGATGTAGTGTTCTTAGGTAGATTAAAAGTCCCCTAGCTAGTAAGTGACACATGTGAGACTGAAGTTGAGGCAGCACTCTTAAGGACCATCCTTACACTCTCATCACATACCTACCACATATTAACAGTATCCTGCATCACTTCTCAGGGGCAGGAGGGAAGTGAGAGAAGGCTGATGGATTCGGAAGGTCAGAGGAGGAAGGACCTCGATGATCATCCCCCTGGTTCCTCCTCTGTTATGTGGGAAGCAGGAGGAGCAGGATGACCATTTATCTGTCCAGGTTTCTTCGCCTTCCTGGGGAGGAAAACTAGATCAGCCACTGCAAGTCTGTCTCAGTTGTAAGAGTTATAGGGACTAGGGCTCATTAAAGATTCATGTTCTATAGATAAATTTCCCTGTGGTCCTTTATTTAATTTGGACCAGGCATCTGGGGAATTGACTAATGTCACTGTAAACACAGAAGGTTCAGGACTCTAATTATAGGAAAGAAAGAAATCATTATTGATGAATTGAATAGAACAGACTCTCAAATTGCATAGTAATACCCCAATATTTCCAAGCGACATACTCCAACTTAATTTTTATGTTCATTCAAAACAAAAGCATTTTTGATGAAGAGGCAGGCCTCCTGGCTTGAGACATAGAAGCAGTGAATATCTTGGATACCAGGCTAGCAATGTGCCCAGCACCTTGCTTTATCTCCAAACCATCCAGTATTGAAAGGATGCTGGCTTCCACTTATTTTTTTGTTTGTTTATTTATTTATTTTGCTTTGCTCCCTAAAGGCTCCAATGATGGGCATTTTTAATTAGGACACTTCTGATGCACAAATGAGATCCACATCTGACAGCTTCCTTCCCAACACATGTTTTCCCTCTCATCCATCCATCTTATATGTCAGACTCCCTTTTCCTCTGTGACTGTGTTTGAAATGCTGTCCCACACATCCTTCCATTATAGAAGGGAAATCTGACACCTGGAGAGGCAATATTTCCTCTTGCTGTAACTGTGAGGAGGGCATGATGGCTATTTCTCAAAATAGCGGAGTCAGCAGTATTGAGGACATTAGTGCTTTGTAAAGGAAACCAGAGGGTTTTTTTTTTTTTTTCCTGATGAGATGCAAATTGTACATTCTATATCTCCCATCAGTGAGAACATCATTTTGCCTCGAATAGTTATGCAAGCACCTTCCTATCAATTAAGGGATTGGGATGACACTGCTTTGACATTCCATTAGCCCTTGCCTTTAGTTATGTGTCAATTAGAAGCAGAAATCAAATGTGTGAGGTGGAATTTAAAATATTCTAGGCCCCAAGACAGATAAAGAATCAAGGATTAGGATGCTTTGTTTGTGACAGGGTTTTTTGTTATAGCAGGTTTTGTGATAGTGGTGTCTTAGTGGTTTCTGTGATGCCCAGGGTCTTCAGTTACAGACTGTTCCATGGCTTCTTGTTATAACATGCTGGCCCTATGTTAAGAACAACCATAGTGAGAAGGCCTTGGGGAGTTATTTAGCCTATTTTTTTTCCTTATGGGGTTATTTGTTCCTTATAAATTTATGAAGGATTTACTAGGTGACTGACACTAATGCTCAAAGATGGAGAAAGATTGGCTGTGACTTCAAGGGATTTGAAGCTAGTGGAAGGCACTGAGACCCAGGAATGCTGTGCCCACATGCAATTACACATAGTGTTGCTATAGAGGCGGGAACAGAGTTGGATCTCCTTACTGAAATACCCATGGGCATTTAAATGTTATGTAGATGTGTGAGAGAGGGCCACTTTCCCCAGGCCAAATTCAAATTCAACAACTTCTAGAACATGTCAGATTGAGCATTCAGTCTTTCATGTTG
This sequence comes from Sigmodon hispidus, assembly GCA_004025045.1. Lineage (NCBI taxonomy): Eukaryota > Metazoa > Chordata > Mammalia > Rodentia > Cricetidae > Sigmodon > Sigmodon hispidus. The sequence goes on along the minus strand of PVIH01001733.1, from coordinate 91,990 downwards.
TGTATCTGTGGTATATTGGTTAAAAAACATATCCTTATGCCTCTCTCTCTCTCTCTCTCTCTCTCTCTCTCTCTCTCACTCTCTCTTGCTCGCTCTCGCTCTCTCTCCCTCTACTTCGCTCCCCATGTGTTTCTTCCCTTCTTTCCTTTCTTCTGAGGTAGGGTTATACTGGGGGTAGAACCTAGGGCCTTGCGTAAGCTAAGGAAGTACTTTGCTGTGGATATATACATGGATCTCTTCTAAATTTTGAGATAGAGCCATGCTAAATTGCTCATGCCTGTTAGGCTTCAGCATCACAAGTAGCCAGGGTTACAGATAAATGCCTATGCCTTGGCTGTACTTTTATACCTGCTAAAGGATCAAGAGGCTGTTTTACTGTGGTTAAAATGTGGTAGACCTTTCAAATAATGACAGAATCAGATGCTTTGAATGGTGTAACTTGAGAGCTGTAGAAAGGTCCTGTGAGGTCCTGTGATTCTAAAAAAATAAATAAATAAAAAAATGAAAAAAAACAAAACACCTCTTCCCAGGTATACAAGCATACTTAGGACTCTATTGCTATGCATTGCTTTGGCTATCACTGGAGAAGATGCAAGAAAATGTATGATTGATCACAGTGAGGGTAAATAGGTAGCAAAAAATAGAAATATGAAGCAAGTGTAATGGAAATGTAAAGGGGAAAGGGTATTGTGTATGTTTGGGATTGAAGCCAGGGCTATCACTGAGTTACAGCTATTGCCCAAAGGAATTTATTTTAGAGATAGAAGATCTCATAAGAAAATAACTCCTTGCACATGGATAAATAGGATGAGTTTTAGCATTAGAAAAGTTAAAGAGAAGAGTGTGAGGAGATGTCACAAGCATTGGGTGAACTTGTCTAAAAGCAGGGTATCTTTTTCATAAGGAATGCAAGGACCTGGGGTTTCTCCACAGCTGTCAGGGCCCCCCTACACTAAAACTCTTCACACAATAATACTAAGGTGTTACTTGCCTCTTCACATTTCATTTTCCTCATCAGCATATGATGGAATTTTCTGGAGGCTTCATGATATTAATTTTAGAAGTGCTTAAACACAGAAATAGATATGAAATTAGGCTATCTTCTCCTAAGCCAGACACATTAGATATTTGCTAAAAACGTATAAAACATTACTATTCTTATTGTCTTTCTGTTTTAGAAAATATATTTTTTCATAATATATAGACATAGCTCATTTTACAAATCATATGATAATTTAGGGTTCTTTTTTTCAGCTGGATGAGTTTTATTATGATATATTTACACATGTATGTCATCATACTTGCTTTTAATTCATCTCCTCTTTCACTGGCATCTCCCATGCTCCCCTCTGGCTGGTCCCCTCTCTTTCCCCAAGTAGCCATTTTCTCTGTTTTCATGTTCTGTTGTATGCCATTCAATTTAGTGTGTTAAAGGTTTTTCAATTTAATTGCTAATGAGTCAAATATTGATAGATACAATCTACTCAATGATTAAGGGTGTGCTGGTTGTTTCAAAACAGTACAGTGAGCATTACACAGGTTGATGTGTTTTGGAAATGAAAGGAAAGGATGTGGACTCTGTTGTAGGGTAGTATTTTAAGGGTGTGTTACCTTTGTTTCTGCTGTGGAACATTTGTTTAATGATGTAAAGATGTGTAGCTTTTGTTTCTGCTGCATTTCTTTAAGTTGGTGAAGCTGTGTTTCTTTGCCTGTCTGAAACACCTGATAGGCTAATACAAAGCTGAATGGCCAATAGCGAGGCAGGAGAAAGGAGAGGTGGGGCTGGCAAGAAGAGAGGACAAATAGAAGGAGAAATCTGGGAGAAAAAAGGAGCCAGAGAAGAAGAAGGATGAGAGAGACCAGATATCTGGCTACGTAGCCAGCAACAGTACGAAAGGAAGAAAAAGGTAAAAGGCCAGAGGCAAGAGGTTGATGGGATAATTTAAGCTAAGGAAAGCTGGCAAGAAATAGGTCAAGCTAAGGCTGGGCATTTATAATTAAGAACAAACCTCTGTGTATTATTTATTTGGGAGCTGGGTAGCAGGCTCCCCCAGAAGAGTTAAAACAACCAACAACAGGTCTCCTCAATAGTTTTTAACATGTGAAAGTGTCACAAGGTTAGGTGAATTGAGAATTAATGGCTTTGTATGGTAGTGGGTACGGCATGCATTTGGTATAGACCAGATAGACTTGGAATGTAAGATGGACTATTTTACATTAATGTTTTACATTTATTTTAATGAGTGTGTATGTGTGGACATGTGCATGTCACAGCATGTGTATAGTGGTCCAAGGACACTCTTTTAGAACCAGTTCTCTACTTCCACTGTGTGGCTTCTGGGAATTGAACTCAGATTGTGAGTTTTGGCAGCAAGCACCTTGATAAATTGTGCTAACCAGTAGTCATGAGCTGAGTGATGATTTTATTTTGAAAATCCATAGGAATCTTGGAGGCTAGCCTGGCTATCACCAGTCAAACCAGTGTTGTGCCCTGGACACTGACTCTAGGGAGATTGTGAAAGGCAGATCTGAAGAAAGGAGAAATAAATAATCAGAAATGCCAACTGAGGCATGTGCAGCTGATAAGCAAGACACCCTCACCCATGGGTTGGTAGTGAGAAGTATAAGATTCTGAAGAGCTCTTCATGTGACCTAGGCCACTGCTGAGGTGTAGCTGTGGATGATGCCACATTTTCTCAGGAAATCAATGAAGTTGTCAAATGCAGTACTTAAGATCTTTCTAAATATGAAATCCTGTGACAGGTGCCATCATTAAGTATTAGATGTTTGATTTCAGATTCTTGCTGCAGGAGTTCTGATGGCAATTGAGTTTTTTTTTTTTTTTTCTTTTCAAGATAGGGTTTCTTTGGGTAGCCAGCTGTGGCTTTCTTGGAATTCTCTCTGCAGACCAGACTGCCAAAATTCACTGAGATCCACCCGCCTTTTTCTTCTGAGTGCTAGAACTAAAGGGGTGCACCACATCCCCAGCTTACTTTCTAAAATTTTGTGCTTCATGTTCTCATTTATAGAATGATGTAACTGTAGTGTTCATGTAATGGACATTCTCGGTAGTATCGCACTTGTTAAGATATCTTGCTTAAATCAATACTTCCTACATGTTTGTTAGATCTTGAGTGTTGAAGCCCTTTTCTACTTCTGAGATATAATGGCACTATTGAGACATAATGGGACCCTTAAGAGGTAGGACCAACTGGGAAGTTATAGGCTAAAGGCACATTTGAAGGAAACAGCCAGGACCAAGCCCCTTTTCTTATTCTATTTTTTCACATCCTCATCACGAGGTTAGGTTTTGCCACACATTCCCTCCATGGGGACCCAGTTGATCATGGGTCCAAAACATGAACCCAGACAAACCCTTTTTCTTCATGAGTTGACCTATTCCAAGACATTGTTGATGGCAGAGGGTTGCTGCTATGCTATATGGAAGAGCAGGGTGCAGATACTGAGTGTGACTAAGGTCTTGCTTGTGTGCAGCAGTGAGGAAAGCGAATGGCACCTATTGAGCTGAACTGAACATAGTCAGGTGCTCATGAGCCCAGAATCCAATTTCCTGTTTTACATCTATGATAGTAAGGAAGAACTTGGAGAGATGATTGTTGGAGGTATTAGGCACTCTGATGAAATAAGTTTGCTTTTGTATTTGTTTGCTGTGATTTTGCCAGGCACAGAACCCGGCCAAGGATGTGGAAGGACTCAGGCTAGTAATTATCCAAGCACACAGAAAGGCAGTGGGGATGAAGCTAGCGAGGCATTAATATGGGAATTTACCCAAAAATGGCCTTATGCTTTCTTTTCAGATGTGAAATTTGCATTTTATTCCATGATATATCTTAATTTATTTCAGTATATAAAAATATTGACAATGACTTACCATTAAGGAAAAATGATGCTTTACAAAGATGTTCCTTGTTTATTGAATACTCCCCAGCACTCTGCTTTATGATCCCAGCAGTACAGGGATCTGGGTAGCACAGATTTAACCCAATTATATGGCCCCAGTAGGGGGAAAAAAGAAAACCCAAACCACCTCTGTATATGCGTTGGTGCTTTGCAGGAGAAACAATGAATCATGAAGATTAATCGTGCCTTTTCTTGTGAGTTTAATAAATAATATCGGTTTACAGGAAGGATGAAAAGTTGATATATGTAATTAATGCTGAGTGAAAATGCTGGAGACAGGTTTGTACAAAATGCTGTCCTTTTAAATATATGGAAGGATGGTTTTGTTTTAAAATTCATGAAGGCTTGAGTTTAAACTCAGCAGCATTTTCTGCAAAGGTAACTAAAGAACACCCCAATCCTCCATTCCCCCATCCTCTCTAAAAAGAAAGGATGAGAGACTTCTACAAATAAACTAAGGTTCTTGGGTTGCATTAAGTCCCAGATACCGGAATTTAACTTTTTTAATTTTAAATTTAATTTAATTTTTTTTAATTATAAATAGATTTTCACAAGTTGAATTGAATGAGTTCCCTCTGGTACAAATAGAAAAGACACCAATACAACAGATAGATTAGGTAGTCACTGTGTCCATCTTATTTCAACCCTGGTGTCCCAAGGCTGTCCAGCTACACTGTGTGCTTCCTCACAGGATTTAGCATGAAATAGGAAGTAGTGTCTAATAATAATTCTTTGAAGACATGTTTAACATGAATGTTACCAAGTTGTTGAATCTAAAAACCAGTTTCCAGGATACTGAGAAGCTAGAAAATCAAGTCAAATGTCATCATAAAGAGGCATGAAGACCAATACAGAACATAGAACAATCTGTAGCTTAGTTGAATTGCTTCTTCCGGATTTCAATGCAAAGTAATAATAATAGTAATAACAATGATAGTGATGATGATGATGATGATAATGTGTGTAATGTGTTCTAGGATCTTGATTAAATGTATTTAAAAATGAAAGAGCTTTAGTTATCAGTTGGGATATTTTGAATGTAGTCTAAATACCAGATGACAGTGTGGAATTACTGCTACATTTCTTAGGGTAGTTAGTTGTTCTGGAGTTAAATAGAATGCACATCCATTTTATTTTTTTAAAGATTATAAAAAAGTGTGTGTGTATGTATGAGTGTGTATGTATATATATGTATGTGTGTGAACACATGCACATGAATGCAGTACTGATGGAGAGCAGAAAGTTATCAGATGCCCTGAAACTGAGGTTACAGGTGGTTGTGTAACATTCAGCATAGGTGGTGGCTTCTGATGGACCTGGATCCTTTGTAAGAACAGTAGTGCTCTTCACTGTAGAGCCATCTCTCCACCCCACCCCAGTATATACCCATATTTATATACTGTATGCCAAATTACTTAAGGGGTTAAATGTCATAATACTAGCCATTTAGGTGGAACCATTTTAGTAGTAAACTTACATCAAAAATTAGAAATATGCATGTACATACACAAATACAAAAGGGAGAATAAGATCTTGTTCAAAATTACAGAATGCTAATAATTCTTGAATTTAGGTAATGAATATGTGACTGTTTATAGTAAAGATTTTGGTTTTGGGGGACATTTGGATTTTTACAATAGAAAGTTAAAAATCAGGGAGGAAACATGATGTAACTAGTTTTTTTCTGTAGATGCAACAACCATAATTGGAACACTCATCATGTGTCTACAAAGAACAGCAGAAATAGTGTTCCTGAAACACAGTGCCAGAGGAGACACATTTTGGGTGGGTAGAGGTGGGGTGGCTAGAAAGTCAGGGCTAGCAGAGTAGTTTCTGTCAGAGATCCATGAGGCCCACATGCTTAATATTCTTCCTTCTAGCAGGCTGCTACTCTGGATGCTGATATCAATGCCTCTGTGGGTATCCTACCCACTTTTTTTCTTGGGCTTGGCCTCTCAGTGGGATAGTTAGATTTTCAATGATAGGTCTTTTGACTTACTCATCCATCTCTATACAACTCAAAGCCTAAAGGATATGGAGGTTGTTAATTGTTTATGTACCTGATTTCCTGTCTTTTACAGTCTCTTCCTATGTATAGCTTCATCTGATGTGAACTACACGTAGTCATATAATAGTCATACAGTTTGTGTTTTCATATACTGAAGGGATTTGTGACTGTAACTTACTATCAGTTAACCCCAGATAATATGAGTGGGTCTCATCTGATCAGTTGAAGGCCTTAAGAGCGAAGGATTGAAATTTTCTTACGAAAGAAGAAATTATGCCTCAAAAGGACAACATGGAAATCTTGCCTGTGTTATTATTACCTTGGTACTCTGTGGATTCAGAATTAAGATCAAAGCAACTTTTACTGGAATTTCCAGACTCTTGGCTTAGCTTGCAAAATCTAGATATATCAAATTTTATAATTATGTGACCTGGTTCCATATCACACACATGCATACCCTACTCATATATGTACGTATACATACATTGGTTCAACTAGGGAATTCTAATGTAAATCCAGAGAAATAAAAACAGTTGTTATCTCTCCTATGCAGATGTTGGAGACACAAAGTATGTCTAAAATGGACCTGAGGCATGTCACTTCCCTTCTATGACTACAAGGCAGCAAGATCTCTGGTTGGCTAACTCAAGAGCTTCAGAAACAGAGACAGATGTTTGACAAGCATTGACCCAGATAGCTCAAATGTCTGAGTGAAAGTTTAACCACTTTTCCTCTCAGGGCACCATATTGAGTCTGGACACTAGGCCAGGTGACACTGGGGACCTCTGAGATCCATACACATGTTTAACAAGCCCTGTGCCGACAGGCTTGCTTTGAAGGACATATAAACTTCTCTGGAATCAGTCAGTCTCCACGCTGCCCACATGGATGGGGACACCATGGCATCAGCCAGCAGAAAGAAAGATCATTTCCTTCAAAGTCAGTAATGCAAGCCTGAAAAGGATTTCTCTTGAGAGTTTCTCTTTATGATGGATTTTCTTTGTTTACAGTGAACCTGGGACTTACATTTCACAGCCGGTCCTTGCTCACTGACATGACTGAAACACAGCTTCTGGAACAATAATTTGGGTGTTATTTGAAACACAGTAGCCCAGACTTTGACTCTGTTCACACTGGGTGGAAAATTAAACCAGAAACTATTACATTCTGGTAACTCCCTTTATGGTGGCTTTAGAAAGTCACGGGTGAGTATGGAGTGTGACCCTCAAGCTTGTAGGTGGTTTGGAGAAAGATGTCTGGACTGGGTTTCTTCTCTTGTCAAATGGTCAGGAGCCCACAGCTCAAGGTAGCAGTAGGCTTAACTACATAATGTCTCAGCACAGCTGTTAGAGTGTGGTAGAACCCTCACTCCACCCCTCTCTTGTGATAGTGTTTCTCTATGTAGCTCAGGCTGGTACTGAACTCAAAATCCTCTTGCCTTAGACTCCCAGTGCTGAGATAATAGATGTGCATCACTATTCCTGTCATTCTCTACAGAGACTGCTACCTACAATCAGTAGGGGAGCCACCCATTGAACATCAGCACATCCCAACTTCCCAGAGCGTCATGTAGCTCATTATGAACTGAGAATAAATAACGTTTGTTTCTCAGGATTGGTATTTGATGAGTACTCATAATCTTGAGAGAGAGAAAAACACTGCTGCATGCTCCAGGCATAGAAGATAAAGGAGGGAGGGGATTAGGTGCCCTGTTCTATTAAGACAAAGTCTCACTGAATCTGGAAGTTGAATAGGGGCCAATCTCATCTCCCTCTTTCACAGTGCTGGGGCTACATGTGCTTATGGCCATGCCTGGCTTTTTATGTGGGTGCTGGGACCTGAACTCACATTCTAATGTTAGCATAGTAGGGCCTCTTTCTCACTGAGCCTCTTTCCAGCCCACTGATGGCTAATAGAATCCACTCAGTATCAAATTCTGATAAGCACTTGGTTGATTGTTTATGTTTTTCAATGCTGGAGATGGAGCCCAATCTAGCACTCAAACCCAGCTTTTATTGTGTTTTAAATTCTGAGACAGGTCTCATTAGCATACTGAAGCTGGCCTGAAACTCACTCCACAACTCAGCAGGCCTTGGATGTTCAGTCCTGCTGTCTCAGCCTCCCGAGTGTCTGGCACTGATAGGCATGGGCCATCAGGCCTGGCCATATTCTTTATATTGCTTAAATATGACAGGAGGTTTCAGACAGGCAGCTACAGCTATGCCTTTGGTTTTCAAGTTGAGGCAAGGCAGCTGGATAGTTCCTTTTCTGAATTCTCAGTAGACCCTATTCCGCTTCCTCAGACACCCCAGAGAAGCCTATAGAAAGGAGAGCTCAGCACAGGTCCCTGTAATTTTGTTGTTTGTTTTTGCAAGTCACCTAGCTGGAATTTGAACCAGGAGTGTCAGGAGACCCCGTACATTTCTAGTTCATCTTATGTGCCCAACCAGAGATGGTGCTAGAAGCAACCTAGGCCCATCCAATTGGTGTGAGAAGCAGGGACAGGGTACTTCTCATCTAAACAAATAAAATCACCTCAGATTCTAGCTGGCAATTCTGTGTGCCTAAGAAGTAAGAAGCTGCTGGAGGTGAGGGAGCCAGTGTGTTTTATGATTTATGTTAAATGATTTTTGATGGGAAAGCTAGTTTTTCCTGATACCAACCTGCCCTGAGCACTGCCTGCTCTGTTGTCAAGCTCAGGAGGTAGAACTTGTTGAGTTCTCATGAAAAGCTTTATTTCTGCCTCTAAGGGATCTTAAGGTCAGGAGAAGGACACGGTGCCGAGATTGTAAAAGCTCACGGGATTTGCTGAGTGATGAGACCTTCTCCCGCACGCAGAAAAATAAAAAGCCTCCTCCTTCCTCTCCCCTTGTCAAACTTAAAATTTACTGAGACAAGTGGAAAACAAACCTGGGAAAAATTATTCCCCAAACATTATGCTTTCAAGCCTCCCAATCCACTGGAAGAAAGAAAAAAATATTTTCCCTCTGCCAGCAGTGAATTTGACAGAAAGAAGATGGGAGACACCAGCTAATGTGGGTGAGGATTGGCCCAGAATGTAAAAGGAGACACAAGGTATTGTTTTTGCTCTTGACCAATCTGCGATGCAGTAGAGGTCAAGCTCATGATTTCAGCTCAAGCATACCATCTATGCAATGACCAGTGAGCTCTGCTCTGTATCTAGATATCACAGACACACAGTTTAAGGTTCCAAAGGGCACACTTGGCTGCTTCTCTGCAGGGCGGGTGAAGAGAGAGGATTATACTACAGGATCTGACATCTAAAGTCAGGCCTTGATCTAGACCCAGTGTTTATTCTCAGTGATGGTTGTGGCCTGAGATCTCATCCAGACTGAGTTTAATTTCCCAAGGAAGCAGCTGATAAGTCTGAAGAGAGGTCTGTCGACCATTAGAAGGCTGATGGAACATTTCCCCTGGGACAGAGATTTCTAAATATGGCACTGAGCTGGCTGTCCATGGCAAGACCAAGTGTCACTGATAGCAGGTACTTCACTCAGGACAACTTTGCAAATGATCAATGATGAAATGTACATAATGAAATGTACATAACAAAAAACGAAGGCTCCCTTAATTGATAATCATCCAGCTAGCCTAGTATTTACAACTGATGAATCTGTCCTCTCTGGCTAGACAACAGCTAAGTGACCCAGGATGAATGGCTCACATGTTATCTGAGCCTTCTTCCTTCAAGTGGCTCCACAGAACCTTCAGACGCTAAGAGAAACTCTTGTTCCAACCCTCCAGCTATGCAGTGGAAAATCAAGCATTTATCATTGTGGGTTTAAATGTGTGCATCTTCTGACATCTTTGCAGCCGAATGACCCTGGAAGGTGATTTTCACAGAGGCTCTAGCAATGTCTGCGGGGATGTTTCTATCGCCTACTGGCCAGGCTTTACAAAAAGATAGTTTACCTTCTCTCTGTGGTGTAAAAAACTGTATTGATTTTTGTTCAAATTAAACTATATTGATAAAATGTTATTGTGTGGGTCACAGTTTTATATTGCTGCTTCAAAAGATTCATTGCGTGGGTCACTTTCAAAGCGGGCCGAGTGGAGAAAGCAAAGGCCTATCCAGGAGATCTTTTACTCTGATTCCGAGGAGAGAATGAGCCAGAAAAAAATAGCAGTGAAACAGGCCAGAGGATTTATAACATATCTGGAGAGAACAAACTATTAGGTGATTAAAACCTGTAAGAAGCAAGAGAATAGACACATTCTAACTGTGGTTGGTTTTTTGTTTGCTTATTTGTTTAAAGATAGTGCTTAAGTTATGAATAGATTTTATAGAATCCTGAAGTGCTGAAAATTTAAGGGGAGTGGGGCTCAAATTTTTTCCCTATGATGGTTTTGATTCTTTCAAAAACATATTTATTTATGTAACATTTAAAATTTAGATATATCACTTGCCTCTTCATCTTTCCTGTAGTTCTTCTTTTCAATTCCTCCAGTGCTCTCAACTCTGAAGTTGACAGCATCATTTTCTTTGATTACTATTACACACACACACACACACACACACACACACACACATACTGCATAGATGCAATTGTAACCTGTGAATCCAATTCATTGTTTGTATGTATAAGATCACAGGGCTGACCATTTTGTACTGGATAACTAATCGGGGGCTCATCTCTGGGAGGGGCTGATGCTTGCTCTCTCAGAAATTATGAATTACCTGAAGTTCTTTGCTGAGGGCTAGGAGCTCCTGAGATTTTCCTACTGAATTAGTGCATCTATTAATAATATCATTCAGATCTTCTTTATGCAGCAATTCCTAAGAGGGGTGCTCTCACAGTAGACTTTTTGGTAATTTGGCTCTCACTGTTTTACTGCTTCATCTTTTGCAATGTTTTCCCAAGTCATAAACGCAGGAGCTGTGATGTAGATGTGTCTATTGAGGCTGGGCTCCCTGTAATCCACTGATCTCAGACTTGTGACTAGTTTTCTGTAATAGTTTCCATTTTTTGTAAAAAGTTTCTTTTATGAGGTGTGTTAGCTACACTTATCTATAGGAATAAAGATAAGTTTTAGAAGTTAGGAATTATTCTGTCCTAGGAAAGTGGTGGTAGTAGATTCTCTAAGATCCATGACCATGCTAGCCCTGGGTAGTTGACTAAGTTTTTAGTACTGATCCCATTTCTCTTTTATTGAGTTGGTTTCCAGCAGCATATGAGTGCCACTATTGCACCTTTATAGATATCTTGCATGCTGGTCATTATTGTGGTTCATAGGTGTTACAACTATGTAGGACTGTTAAGTGCTTTCTCTCCCTTGGTAGCTTCCATACTACCAGAAAATACTTTGCAAGCTAGACTATAGTAAGGAGGCTTTCAGGTTAGGTCCAGCTTGAATCGTCTGAGTCCTGTGTCCTAAGTGTGTGGTGTCTTCAGCAATAGGGGCTTGCCGTCAATGCCTTGAGAGGCTGGAATATGGAATACTATTAAAGTATAAAAAAATGAAGACATGAGATTTGAAGGAAAATGGATAAACCTAAAAAAGATTATATTGAGTGAAGTAACCTAGACCTAGAAAGACAATCATATTGCATGATCTCTCTGATCTGTAGTTCCTAACTCCAAACCCTTACAGCCTGGAGTAACTGAAGGAGCCAGAAAAGTATAAAGGGATCATGGTGATGCTTGCGTATGAACAGCAGAGTATGGGTGATAGGAAGCAGGAGATGAAAAAATGAAAAGGGGCCTTTGATTGTGAAGGGGAAGTCCACACAGAAGAGGAGGGAGGGAGCAGGGACAAAGAGCAACAGGGTTTTGATAAAGCCACAGGAATCACATTATTTTATACACTTACCTAGAATTATACACAATATGCGTGTGTGTGTGTGTGTCTGTGTCTGTGTGTGTGTGTGGGTGGTTTGTCTGTATACACTTGTATACCTTAAATAAAGTTGTGTCCCTTAACAACATGACCCACAAGTACCATAGACTAACAAAATTCCCAGTAACAAACATAAAACAGCTCCTCTGGAGTGGCTTCAAAAGGTAGCCCAAATGGACCTCAAGACAATATAAGCTTTTGCTTTTGAGATAGTAGTTTTTCTCCTTTTCTCTGAATGAACGTCCATATGCAACGTTCATTAGGGATTCTGATGTTTTCTCTCCCCACTTGAAGGATATTATTTACTACGTAATGGGATTTTGGAAGGACTGGCAAAGCCATTCTAGGGGAAAACATGCTTTACTATATTGGCATAGAATAAGAAGCCTAAATAGTTACCCTTTCTTTAAAAAGATCATTTCATTAATATGGGTCATTATCCATGTGTATTATGAGATCACTAAATAGTTCCCCAAACAAACTGGAATTACTTATGTACATTAAGGATCATATTTTTAAGTAACTATTTTTCTTTGAAAACCAGAATGCAATTAATTAAACTACATGTCTGGAGGAAAAGGCTCACGTTTTAGCAATTATTTTTAACATAAAGAGGTGTTACATATGGAGTCACTGTCAATTACTAGAAATAATTACATATTTTCTTGGGTAATTTCTTGGTAATTAAAGTATCACTGAAGCGTGTGATGCTTTGTTAATGAAAAGATTAAAAAGCTCACATGAGTTTATCATAGTTTGTTGAAATGTAGTTCAGTGTTTATTATCATAATTTCTGATTGTTATTGCATAACCTTGAATGGTATTAATGAACAAACCATGATTGTGAGCGAAATAATAGCTCACGGAGTAAAAAATACACCATTCAAGGTGCAGCAATAACAATCAGAAATTATGATAACAAACGCTAAGCCATATTTTAATAAAGAACAAAAACACTCTTAAAATATTTTTCCTTCTGATTTTCAAAGCATTTATGACACTAATTGCAGAATTACTTACTGCAGGGGTAAAAAAAAAAATCAAATCCAAATGCTGCATTATTTATTTCTAAGCATTCTATACTGAGTAGTATAAACAAACAAAATTGTAAGTAGAATTTTTATGACTAGAGAGATTTCTAAAATGGAACCTTGATGGAATTGTTTTACATCTGGTTTACCATAGGAAAGAAAGGCAACGTAGTTTTCCTTCCCCTTGCTTTTCTGTTTGGAATAAAGCAGTTTTGAGTGCGTTCAAGGCACATTGTGCTGCACCTTGATGAAAATACTGTTTAACTCATTATTCCTTCTTTTCTGCCATTAGTATTAAACCATTCTTAGAAAGACTGGGTTTTCAACTGATAATCTAAAGGGGGAGGAAGTAGATTTAAAGGATTTCACTCTTCCTTTCCCAGCCATGAACAGATGTGAAGAGATTAATGGGTCTTTCTCAGAGATTTATAAGTGTTTCCTGGGAGGAGAGGGAGGATCTCATTGGCACAGACTAGCTCTTCCTCTGCAATGACGTCACCTTTGGTTACTGGACCTATGGAGGAAGGTCTAATACAGATACATTTCAGAGACAGGAGGGGTTGGCAGTTGGCAGTATTAGAAATTGTCATTTTCTTTTGTTCTTCCTTCTGATTTCTCTTTCCTCAATGAAATTAGTCTTGAGTAGCATAAATCAGGGATGGTATAAGTATTTACGCCACAGAAACAGAGGAACACTACCAATCAAGGAAATTTTTTTTCTTCAGCCAGTTCAGCCAGCTCACTAGGGGAGGGATGAGTAATGGACAATGCATTTAAAAACCATGTCCATCAAAACAGCTATCTATATAGAGGTTAATTAAGTCATGTCAAGTAAAAGCAAGGATTTCCAATTAATTACCTTGTTAAAAATTGATCTCTGGTCTGATCTATAAACCTGAGGGTACTGAAAAACTTTGGTCCAGTGCTTATGATTTGACTCTTTATTATTTCTATGAAGTTTCTAGTTATCATAAGTCTTTGCCTCTCCCATGTGTACATTTATTTTTTTCATGAATATAACAGAGAGAGAGATGTTTTACAAAGATAATCTTTAGATTTGGCCCTATGCTCATTGAAATATGATAATTCCTTAATTCTCCAAAACATCATTACTATTTGGAGAAAGCTAAAACTGATTTAAAAAAAAAAAGACATAATCAGTCAGGGGCCCAGGCTCTTTTTGTATTTTATTTCCAACCCTCCTATCACCACCTATTGTTCTTGGCCTTGTTTTGCTATTTCCTTTCTTAACCCCTAGTATACTATGGGTCCATGTGTAGCTACATGTCCTTGCCTTGAGTGTTTCCCCCTGTTTTTTCTCATTCTAATCTTTTTAGTTTCAATGATAGTCATATCTTCTCGGGAAAACTGTGTCTACAATTCTCATGGATGTCTCTCTCAAAGTTTCAGCATAGGGACTGCTCCCCTATATTTCCTATATAGTCCTTCAGTATGTCATTTGAATGACAAAATGTCAGCTTCACATGTATAGCACATTCTCTAAGTCCAGGGTTCCCATTAGCCTTCGGACAAGCCCAGGAGCTCTCTGTTACAAATAAGAAGAGGAGGGGAAGGTGAAGAGAAGATCCCTTCTCAGGACCAGATCCTATAGGGATCAGGATGTGTGTCCAGACAAGTTTATATTATAGTTTTATTCTAAAGAGAGATCATTAAAATTTATTTATAACCAATAATTGAGTGTTGAGAAGCTGAGCTTTTACTGTAGTCTGACTTTTGAAGGGTAGAGATATTGGGACAGGGTTCAAGAACGTGTTAAAAGCATTTTAGGATACCTGTCGTCCTACTTCGTTCTTATAGGACTTGCTTTTGTCTCGAGACCACCACTTGATAATGTATTGGTAGATACTTATATTTTGATAATGACAATTCTTAAACACTTTCACTGGGATGCCAATCTTAGCAAATTGGCTGTTTGCCTTAGAATTGGGTATCTTCTTGGGAAGTTACCCAACTTTTGTTAATCAAACTTTCCAGTGAAACAATCTAATTCTGGATAGCGGGATTTTAAAGAGGCTTAGGGCTTTGAATTGTTCTGCCCACATCTGAACCTTCAATCCTCTCCTCTCTCTCTGTGCTGTCAAACATTTTTGATTTGTGTCCCTGGATAAAAACCTTGTTTTCTTTTGCTTGGGAGGCATTGTCTTAAACATCTCTGTCTGCTCACGTCACTCAGATGTGTTTTTCTTGGCAGGAATCCTAACTGGCTTAGATCTCTTTAGTGTGGGTGCAACCTCAAACTTTCCTACAGCCAATGCTCCACATGGCCATGGCAGCATAGAGACCAAACTCTTCTCCAACTGAAGAGCATAAAACAGCAAAGACAAGTGCTCAGGGCGCTTTCCTGAGATGATGATTTAAATTATCATGCTCTCCTGGGGTCCTTGAGAAATAGGCCACTCTCTGATCATTTTTGAGCACTTGCCAGCATGCCTGAAATATGAGGAGCAGGAAGAGATGTGTCTGCTTTTCTAATTAGTTTTTTCCCCCAGTAAGTCATATCCCTTTCCTTTTAAGTGACGGAAAACATTAGGGTTCTTTGGCGATGTCTATTTTCCACAGGGGTTTACATCATCGTTTTATCTAATTATTTCTCAATTACAAATAATAATTAAACCAATTGGTGATGCAAACTGGAACAGTAACAATATATCTCTTTAGAAGAGCTCCCAAAGGAAACAGAACACCAGGGTTGAAAATTCTTTGTTCATTCTCAACACCCCATGCAGATGCAAAGGCCCAGGGTTTGATTTGCAAACCATATCTCATGTCCCCTGACCCAGACCAAATGGCGAGACTGAATATTTCAGTCATGAACTATTTTCCATTTCAGTGAAGCTTTCGTACTTAAAATAAATGTGACCATTGCTACAAAAGTCAATCATTGTTAATAGGGGTCCTTTTATCTTTTATCCCCCCCCTTTTTGAAGCAGAGTCTGAACCTAAGATGGCCCTATATTTCCTCCCTTTGCTTCTCTTTTGAGTGCTGGGAGGTTAAGCCTGTAGCACCATGCCTCGTTTTACAGGGAGTTGGGGATTGAACCTTGTCCATGTGAGTCAAGTTTTCCATTGACTGAGCTACATCTCTAATTTGAACTTGCAATGGAGTCATTTTTAATAGAGTATATCTCCGATGATATTTAACCAGGAATCAGAAGAACTGACTCTACAGTGATGATGTACACAAGTTTTCGGAGCAAATCCTGGCCTGTGTTTATTGTCTTGAATTATTATCATGAATGCTTCTCATTTCCACCATGAAGATGTCTTACTTCAGACTCTTATAAATTGACAGATGGATGAACAA
Organism: Sigmodon hispidus; assembly: GCA_004025045.1. Lineage (NCBI taxonomy): Eukaryota > Metazoa > Chordata > Mammalia > Rodentia > Cricetidae > Sigmodon > Sigmodon hispidus. The sequence continues at coordinate 75,846 of PVIH01001733.1, read as the reverse complement.
AGTGAAAGTTGCTCTTTGTGGATTCTTTCCAGCTTATAGATGTCACAAGGTTCTAAATCAAATTGCCCAGATAGACTATTAAGATCCAGTAAGAAAATAACAAGTAAAATTACACACTGTTTATAGTTCTACTGCAAAGGTAAATGTTATAAAAATTCTACAAGGAAATATAAGAAACATTATTTTGACTACTTTGGATGACAAAACTTTAGATATGACTTCATAAAAATTAAAAACATCACTATCTTCAAAGATACTATAAAGAAAGGAAAATGTCAGAGATGGGGAGGAAACAAAATATACATGTTTTGCCAACTTCTATTTATACTATATGAATATCTCTAATAAATCAATAGCATAAGAAAAAAAATCACGCAATTTTTAAAAACAGAGCAAAAGTCATAAGCAGTCTAAACTAAAAGGTATTATACAGATAATCATTTAAAAAGATGCTTAGCTTCAGGAAAGTACATATTAAAACCACAATCACATATTTTGAGTCATTAACTTTATGAAAATTAAAAAAAATTCAGATGCCATTATATGCTGAGGAGCATGTAAATAAACAAAACTCTTGCATTACTGGTGGGAGAATAAAGTCATCTAACCACTTGGGGACAGGGATGGTCAGTTTCTTATAAAGTTAAAATCTACTTATTCTATAACATGGCAAATCTCTTAAACATCCAAAAAATAAAAGCAAGGGCCTGAATGTGAAGGTAGAAGCTTCACAGGTAATAGTTCCAAACTGAGAACAGCACCCAGATTCACTAAGAATCAGTGGAGAAACCAATTATGAGATTGATATAGTTGTATTATAGAGCAAGATACAGCTAAGAAAAATGTTGTTTTCCATTATATCTAACAAGGTTGGTGAGGGTGAATGTCACAAACACTGGGGGTGGAGGAGGAGAAGAATAAAATAAAGGACATAGTACATTACCAGATTCCATTTATGTAAAGCTCTGAAGTTGGGAAAAGCCATCTGTGCTGAGGAACTCAGATCAGTGGTTGCCTGGGGGCAGGTGTGTGAGTGTTTGTATGCAAAAGGGTTTTCTTGAATGGAGAATGTTATATATGAACTTTCTAAGTAAAGAAAGTGTTTAATATCATTATCTGAATGATAGAGAGTGTGTATTTATAGATAACATAAAAAGGCACTTGAGTAACACTTTAGATGTGTGCCATTTTTATGTAAATTATAAGTTTTAAATACAATATGATAAAAATAAGTTACAGTGCCTCTCAGCTGAGCATGAACATCCCCACAAAATAATGTTATAATGTTTTCCAAATAATTTTAAGCTCTGAATTAGGTTTTTCTGGGTGCATAAAGTGGGGGAGAGCTGCTAGCATTGAAATGCCTAATGACTGCTTCCTCCTGTCCAATCCTCCACCATGTTATCACATCGTCTTCCTTAACTACCCAGTGACAGTGCTCCAGGCTTATGTGATATTGATTATACAGATTAGAGTCTGAGAAGTGTGACTTGGCCTCATGGTTAATAAAATATAAGATAATGCCTTGGGAATCATGGCTTATGACTCACAATTGATATTTCACCCTCCCTGCATGTCCAGGGAGTCTAAATCTGTGCTCCACGGTGGGAAGAACAGTGTAAGAATGTTCCCGGTTACAGGGTCAGGCTGTGGTCCACTCAGAGAAGTAAGATAGATATTCACAGAGAAGCTCAAGGGCATTTAACACACTGTACAGGCTGGTCTCCTGGACTGAGGCATTTTGTTTAGTGGAAAGGGTGTCCCTAAGGGAAGGAATTACTTCTCCTCACAGGTGACCTATTTGTGTTCATTTCAGTAATGACAACAGCTATATTTTGATCTCCTGAGGGTTGCTCGTGTGTGTGTGTGTGTGTGTGTGTGTGTGTGTGTGTGTGTGTGTGTGTGTGTGTGTTAGCAGAAAATGGAAATAGTGAGTCATGATTTTAGTTCTTTCTAAAAAGTTTATTAGTGCGTATTAGTTATCCAGAACAATGGACTTCATTCTGACATTTTCACACATGTACATAATGTATTCTGGTTGTGTTCAACCCCCATTACTCTCTCAGGTCCCTTCCACTTTCTTTGATCCCGTTCATCTTTTCAACCATTCATGTCTTTGTTTATTTTGTTACTGAATGAGTTTCACCAGGATAACTTACAGGAATATAGATGATGGGTTGTATTTACAGCCTCTTAGAGGTGGGTGGGTACACTGCTAAGAAAACTCCCCTCCCCCAGTCCTGGCTACCTTTACTTCATCTGTCTCTCTCCTCATTACCTGGTTTGGACCCATCTACTATACAAAGCTTCAGCTTTCCATCTTGATGCGAGGGTCACTCATTGCTTCTAAGGAGCCCTTCATGTGAACCAGAGCCACATGAAGAGCCAGACGGGATATGTTCACGTGACTTGTTGCTGGGGTTTCCTTTCCCACAAGGCCCTCTGCACACACCCTGTCTTTCCCATCCCTAAGCAGCTGCTGTGATTCATTTATTTATTTTAACGTTGAATTTGTGATACAGTTAGAAGAGGCTGTCAGCAAAGGAGAATAAAGTGTAAAGTTTATTTTCTTTCCCCCAGCAGGGAAAAACCAGTGGAGAAGAGGGACTTCTTCTTGGGTTTGTTTGCTTTATTTTATTTTCTAAACGTCTGAAGTTTTGCTTCAAGTGCAGAGCCCAAAGAGAAAATTTAAGATTAGATTTAATTTTTTAAAGGCAGAATCTAATTTTTCTTTAATGTGAATGAAAGAGAGGATGGAATTTCCTGCCCAAGGAAAATTAATGTTCAGATTCTGATTTGCTTATTTATTTATTACTGTGAAGGTATTGATTTTAATTGATAAAACACAGAGATAGGAGTTCAGCAAACTTGTATAATACTAGAGGAAAGGATACAAACTTGAAATTCAGATGGGCCCAAAGAATGAGGATGGCTCCCAGACCATGGGAAAAAAATCTCTGCCTCTGCTATTACCCCTGCTGACCTCTAAGATTTCAAATCCTCACATTAGATATCTTCCTGGCTGGGAGATGACTCGGGGTGTAAACATGTTCGCCATGTAATCCTGATTTCCCGAGTCTGGGTCCCTAGAAGCCATGTCCAAGTAGATCACAGTAGCATAAGTGTCTGTCATCCCCTTTTCCGGGTGGAAATGGAAAGTGGTGACAAGAACACTCCCAGAAGCTCAAGGGCTGGCTAGCCTGGATTACAGGGTGATGCTGTCACCCCCCACACACCATGTCTCAGACAGACAAGGAGGAAGGACAAGGACAGAGAGCAAATGGTTGTCTTCTGATTTTCATAAGTGTTTTGTACCGTGTGTAACCACGGACATGAGCACATAAATGCACATGCACTCCCACACACAAATATACAAAAACGTTAAAAAAAATCTGTTTTGTGTATGAGCTGTACAAAACTAAGGAGAAATGGTGAAAAAGAAAAAAAAAATCTTCCATGGTTAAAAATGTTTGGGGAAAAAACTGAATATGAAGGTACAGTTCTAGCCACAGCTCCTGAGAAGGTGGAATTAGGAAGGCCAGAAGTTCAAAGCCAGCCTCAGATTTATAGCTACTGTTAAGTCAACCTGGGCTACAAAATCCAAACCAACCAACCAAATAAGAAATTTTGGAAAATAAGAGCAAATAACATTAAAATTTTTGGAGGAAGATAACCCAGGATCTGTAATATTTTTAGCTATATTCTTGGTGTCTGACGAATAGAATGATGTTATATAGCCACATAAAAGCCTCTAAATGTAGCCCCAATAGGATTTTAATCTATTTATCTCCACCAATATTTTAGGATGAAGATCTTCACTAAACCTTTATTGAAGAAGTGCTCCATCCAATCATTGAAACGTTTACCAAAATACCACTAAGGATCCAGAGGCTCACAGGTTCAAAGTCATCTTCAGCTACATAGCTACATACTTTGCACACAGGATGATCTACAGAAAACAGTTTCAAAAAAAAAATTGCTGACCAGGTCAAAAAAAATATTTTTTTAAAGTGATAATTAGCAAGCCTAATTTCTTGTTCAAATTATAATAGTTTCCTAAGTTAACACTCAGTGCCTTGTAAAAACTCCCCAAGAAGGTGCTTAGGCTACAATAAAGTATGACAGAACCATGGAGCATCAGTGGTCCAGCCAGGAGGTGTGGAAGAGAGAATGACTTGATAAAGAGAAATGCATTCTAAATTTTGATCCAAGTAGCAAATATTAGTTAGAACCAAATAAGAGAAAGATGTTACCAGTATAGTTTTACATAAGAAAATTCATATAAATTTACATTATAAACTTCCTGTGCTAAATTGAAAACATGTTTGACAGTAAACAGAGAGGTGTTCAAAGTTTTCTTAACATGTAAATCTGCCTTTCGGCATGTGGAGGACTGGTTTATGATGATATTGTCCATGGCACCAAACCTGTTTTCTGTCATTCAAGTGTCTTCTCCAACCAGAGGAGGTACATGATTGAGTTCTGGCCAGTGTGATGTGGGCAGATGCGTTCAACTATATCTTCACTTCTGACATATATAAGGTTCTGTGTGTGATCAAGCTTTTTCTTAGCCTTCTCATCTGCCAGCTGTATGTCACCATGGGAACAAGAAGACAAAAGCATATGACTGGTAAATCCCAGATTCCTAAATTGCTCTTTGGAGGACACTCTATAGCATACAAAGTGGAGTCCTTAGAGGTTAAATAAATTTCTGTTTTGTTAGTCTTTGTTCTCATTGCCTTTGTTGCTGACATGCTTCAGGTTAGTTACTTTGACTCACACATCGTCAGATTACAAGTGTGTTTAATTGAGGAGGCTAAATCTAGTTTAAGATAACTGGTAGTAACTTACTCTTCTCAGTGGCTACATCAGGAAGCATCCTGTCTTATGGCTGCCCTCTTCCATGGAAATAGTTTTAAAAATCAGATTACAGAAGATTAACTCTGAGGTGTTCCAGCTTTTTTGTGTCTCCCTGAAGTGTTCTGCTCTTTCATTTCATCTGGTGCATTGAAAGTGACCACCCTACCCTCAAATACTGGGTTGTATTCTGGGCAGATAAAGCATATTGGAGCTGTGAGAATTGGTTTCCTTAGTGATGAAGTGTAGAACCACCCTCCAAGAATGCAGGCTGAGCAGAACCCAGCCAGGAATCTGCTGACTTGCTGGCCTTCCACACATTTACACACCTTGGCTCATTGCCCAGCTCTGCACAGCTGGCTAGAACATTCCTCAATCCGGAGGAACTTCTCCCAAGAGAATTCCATGAAAGCAGGAGCTGGTAAGAAAACAAAGATGAAGGGAATATAAACTTTTTGTAGGAATTAAATGAATTCTGAAGAACAGCAATCTGGCCAGCTGTAATATTTATCAGTCTTCTAACAGCCAAAACAGAGAGGTTAGGGATTATTTGTGTGCATGTTTACATCTGGCGAAAGACCTGTATGGTAAGAAGATATAGATTATTTTTTAAAAGTGTGAATGACTGCTTTTGGAGAGTGAAATACTGTTTTTGCTATCCAGGGAAACTCATAAATACACATGCATTTTTTATAGCCAATGACAAATTCCAATTGATGAGTCAGCTATTTTGAAGTGTGTCACCATAAACATCAGTAGATGTATGCTTTTGGAACATGGAAAGATACATAATTTAGGGGATCTCCTTTAACAAAATGAATTTAAAATTAGGCATGAAAGTAAACATTTATTTAGGAACACAATCACAGCAAGCTATAAAATTAGAAGGATGTCAGGCATAAAATCAGAGCAAGGAAATCTGACAGTGCTGTTAGTGGATGCACTAACACATCTCTTAGGACTTTCTCCTTTATTTTTGTTTGTATACTCTTTGGCGATCTTACTGAGGGATAGGGAATTTCATAATATTTTCTATGTAGAAAATCAAAAGATGATCTAGCCTCTCCTTTTGCATGTGTTTAAGCATCTTTGGCTTCAGATCTCATTTATAATAACTTAATAGAAATTATTGAGATTATTGTTAACTTTGGGAATCATGTTTCCTTTATATATAAGCTGTTAACACTGAGAACATTTTGCACAGATTAGCTTCTGGCTACACTTTTAAACTTTGCTTCTTGCCACTACTGATGACATATATTCTCATCGTACAATGTCTTATCTTGACATGGCTCCTGGCCCTTTGTATTTTAATGCTGGATAAATTGTTACAGTGGATGGTGGAAATTCCTGGAAGCCATTTCTGCAGTGGGGATGACTGGTGATAACTTAATTATGCACAAAGTAGCATAAAATGGAATAAATACATTTTACTAAGCTCTAACTAAATATGTCTTCAGAGTCAGTATCCCCTTAGCCAGATGCATCTTAAAAATTCCTGTTGCTAATATTGTCCTTGGACCCCAGGGAACACTCAGGCCACTATACCTCAGGACAATGCTTTTTGAAGCACTTTCTAGAAACTTGTTTCTGGTGTTTGAGGTTGTCGGGAAATGCCCATGCCATCTAGATGGGTACTCATAATGTAGAATTCTGCCTACAGGTACTTTGCCCTCCATTCAACTTTTGGAATTGTTTTTTATTCTGTACTTCATACTTGAGGTTGACCAGAAGCCCCTAAGTTTTGCACAATTCAAGGTTAGAGTAGATTGGTAAGTGAATTTCATGCACTAGTTTGTGCATCACTACTTTTAAGATAATCTATAATATTTGGCTTTTAGAATAGTGCTCAGAGGTTTTTGTGTGGCTTCTTTGGTGGTGGTTTGCTCATATCTGACACCAAAGTAAGTTAAGGACTCTTATTTATCCCACTATTTATCCTTGAGTTAGAACTGAGGTTGTGGGGACTATGCACTAGTTTTTACTGGTTCACTTTTGAATTGCAGCATCACTTCTGGTGTGTGGTACCTGAAAGCAATTGGTGGAGGCAACCAGGCATCTTTTACTTTATAGGACTCTTGTCATTGGCATTCAGGTTGTTGCTCTGATTCTTCTATAGGCTCCAAATCTTGTTGGATCCATTTCTTCCAAAGACATTTAGAATCATACTATAATCATGCTAATGATCCCTTATGATAAATATTGTCTTTATGTCAGAGTCTCTAGGGTTATTGGAGTGTGGGCCATACTGGATAAGAGATGATCATTCTTTGTAGAAGTGAGATTTCATTTCTCCCTCTCTGCCTTATTTCCTTTTCTTTCATCCCCAGTGTGCAGAAGACAGACCAAGAGTTAAAATGACATACAACCTCATTCTAGAGACAAAATTATGACTTAAAGAGGGTAAAGAGAACAATAGATTGCAAATGCATTGTTTTGCACTTAAACTGTAAAAATGGAAAAGGTAAATTTAATATAATCAAAGAAAAATGTTGTTGTTCATGTTTTTCTGAAGACTTTGCATAAGACTTGCACCCATTGTTGCCATCAATGAAGGACAGTAATAGCTTCTGAGAGACTCAATAGAGGTCAGTGTTCCCAGTAGCTTATTGAAGGATGTAACATTACAAACAATCTTGTAAATAACATTGAATGTCCTGTATTAGGGGATGGCTGCAAAAGTAAAATGCTCAATTTTATTATAATACAAACCAGTTGCAAAATCTCATGACCCAGTATATACCAAAAATTTGATACTTTTTTCTATTTTTATTTATTTAAGAAATGTAATTTTAATTTTTTGACATTACAATAACTTATATCATTTCATCCTTCCTCTTCCATTTAAACCCTCACATGACCACGTTCTTTTGAGTCTCATGGTAGATGTCTTGAAACTAGCTTGGCATACTTAACTTTAAGGACTGTGAAGAGATGCTTCCCCAACCTGGATAGACAGAGCTAATGTCTGAACACTGTGAGGAATCTTTATATGCCTTGATAGTCAACAAATACAGAAAGGAATTCTTCTCATCTACCAAACATTTTAAATACTGTTTGACAAATTAAGCTATTTTACATAGACCAAGAGAGCCTATAACAGATTTTCAATAGAATTGTCCGTTGTTTTTAAATATTTATTTTTATTTTATGTGAATTGGTGTTTTGCTTGCATGTATAATGGTGTAAGAGTGTCAGATCTTAGAATTACAGACAATTCCTAGCTGCCATGTAGATGCTGGGAATCGAACTCAGGTCCTCCGGAAGAACAGTCAGTGCTCTTAACCATTGAGCCATCTTGCCAGCCCAAATTGTCAATTTTTAAAGGATCTTCCCTTTGAGAAGCTCTGGCTGTGGTATCCCTATAGCTACCTGTCCAAAAGAAAAAACAAAAGGCAAGGGAGGGAACATCTGATAGAGGATATGGGGAGAAAGACTGAGGTAAATTTGAACTTACTCATAGTCATACCTCTACTAATGGTGTCCATGTAGACTATGGATGTCTCTTCATATACACAATGAGTTGTAGACTTATTTTTAAGATGAAATCATTTCAACAACTTTGTATTTAGTTTTTTCCCCCAGATTTTTCTTTTGCATTCTTCTCAAAACCCTGTAGAATAACTGTTTTTTTTTCTCATTCAATTGACCTTAATAGCAAGCACAGCAGAATGTGATTAATTCATCTTATATGTCCATAATTAATGTAAAAGCGCCAACAGTCTCTCAACTCTCTTCTCAGGGAAGATCTAATAATGAAGCTCAAGTGCAGTTTAATATGACCTAATTTTAAGAAATATAATGGCTGGAGAATTACTTTGAAAGTTATAAGTGTTATGCAAATGTAAAATACCCTCATTATTACTGGCGTTATTAGCAGTGTCTATAAGCTAATGTTCACTTATTTGCTGCATTACAAAAATAAAAAGAAAAATAATTCTGCAGTCTCCTTGGACTTCTCAAGGGATCCTATCTCTATTGTTAGCTGCTATGTCGCTGGTACCCAACTTCATTCTCAGATCTTAGTAAGCATTCTGTTAGTATTCTTTGAAATAATGGATGAATGATCTCTGATTATATGTTGAGGATGTTCGTCTTTCTTCAATTTTATGCTGTGTTGAACAAGCCTTTTCAAATGCAAGCATTTTGAAAAGGATGAATTTCTAGAGGTTAAAATTTTGGGCCATAGGTTTTATACAAACCTTGAAGGTTTTAAAAAAAAAATTACATAGTTTTTTTTTTTCTTTTCTTGTTTGAGAATTCATACATGCATATGATATGTTTTGATCAAAGCCACTCCAAATTCTATTCCCTGCAGTTTCTCTCCAATCCTTAGCCATCACTTTTCCTCCTCTGAATTATATGCCGCTTTAAAGAGAGAAAAAAAAATGAAAAAAAAAAGATCCCATTGCATTCAATTACTGTGACCTGTATGTGCATAGACGGAGGACTAGAGAATGGATAGACACTCAGAGGTCATGGGCCATATACCCAACAGAAAGCTTCCTCTTCCTCCAGCAGCCATCAATTACCAATAGCTCCTCAGATCCAGGAGCCTGGATTTTGATTGGCTCAATCTTATGCAGGTCTTGTGCATGTGGTCCCAGCTGCTGTGTGTTTATTGGTTCAATGAATTTGCCATGTTTAGTAAATACTATTTGATTCTAGACGCCTACATTTGAAGCTTGTTGCCAAATTACCTTCCAGAAATGTCCATTTATTCGATGAGCACTTATCAGGAGCTTATTTGAGTTCAGACAGTGCTCTCTATCTCTAGAGAGATACTGATGAATAAGACATCAGTGTTCATGACCTTATATTTTAATCAGCAAGAAAGAAGATAAAAGACAATCAGATTAAAAAATGATGTAGTTCCACTAGCGATGAGTGCTATAAAGAAATGCTAGAGGAGATGAGAGGGTTTGGCTGATTATATTATTGGACTTGAATATTCACTTCCCTGTTTGCAAGTGACTAGGGGAATGAAGAGAGGGAGCTGAAGTCCTAGAATAAAGCAAATGCACAATGAGGTTAAGAACAACATCTGAAGTGTTGCAAATCCTCAGAGTCTCCCAGTGTTTCTAATGTTCATAGGCCAGTTGGTGCTGGTAGAAGTCAAATAATGGAGGGAAGATTGGCCCAAGTCTGTCTTACAATTTTTAATTTATTTATGTTTTTTTTTTAAATGTATTTTTTTTTTTTGGTAAAAGTTACAGGAAAGCTTGGAACTGGAGAGATGGTTAAATGGTTAGGAGCATCCCTGGCTGCTTTTTCAGAAGACCAGAGTTTGATTCCCAATACCCACAACATCATTAACTACATTAACTAAGGGCTCAACACTGGTCTCTCTGGGCACAAAACATGCACTTTTGCACAGACATACAAGTAGACATTAAACCTATGTGCACACAATAAGGTAATTTAAAAAATTAAAATTAAGGAAAGCTGTAAAAACCAGTAAGAAGATGGGACCTATGTAGATTAGGCTGGCCTTGAACTCACAGAAGCTCCTCAGAAGCAAAGGATTGGATTTATTTACCAAGCCAACCCCATCCAACTGAAGTGAGGCTGAAGGCAAAAGAACACAGATTTAGTTAATGAAGGAGACAGTACTTTCTAAATACAGCCTCATGAACAGAGAAGGGAAGCCTTAGCAGCCTACCAGCTTGAACGTACTTCATCCTTCCAACTGTATTTCACTGGAATTCCCTACCCCTTCAATCCCCCACACCCCATCCATGCTGTTTCTAATTGTGTTTAAACCCAACATTTCCTCTTAGCTTCAGAGACCAAGGACACAGTGTCTTATTTGCAGTGATGATTTTTTTTTTATTACTTCAGTGTTCTCTTTCTGTCATTTTCATTTTCAAGAATGATTTGAATGATTGAATTATCTCTGTGGAAAATCTTTGTGGAAAAAATATTTATGCATCATAAATATATATGATGCATGCCAATTTAAATAATTTTCAAAATGAAACTTTATATTTCAAATAGGCACATGTTTATATACAATCGTGAGGGGTTTGATCCATGGCTTTTTATCCAGTTTTCCCCAATAGAACATCTTGCAAAACATATTCTGGATATAATTTCACAAGTAGGATATTGATACTGATTTGTTTTGGTTTTGAGAAAGGGTCTCACTAGGTCATTCTGGCTGGCCTGGGAGTCACTATGTAGACTAAGCTGGCCTTGAACTAACAGAGACCCTACCTGTCTTTGCTTCTTCAGTGCTAGGATTAAAATCATGATGTTAGTGTGTTGATTACTCCCCATAGGTCCATCCTCTGAACATATTAGGTTTAACCTGAGTTTACAGAGAGGAAAAATAGAATTTAAACTCTGGCAGGTTGTCTTATGTATAGTTTTAGAAAAGAAATGTTTTAAGTTTTATATCTAGTAATCTAGTTACTGATAATGTCATATATCAATTATATCAACAATTTCTAATCATTAAACATGAGAATCTTAGAAGTACTTTATACATTTAAAGAAGTGTTTATTAGTTGTATTTACTTATATTGTTAACTATATTGTTTGAAAGATGTGTTTATGGGGCATGAGTTATTGCCACTTGACTGTATGACTTACTCAGCAAGAATTTTCTATGCAAGAAATGGATGGGCTACATTATTAGGTTGATGGAAACCAGAAAATAATGTGTTGTGGATGATAATGTTTGGATGAGAATAGCCCCCATTGACTCATGTGTTTAAAGACTTTGTTCTCAGTTGGTGGAACTGTTTGAAAAGGATTAGGCAGTGTTTGGCCTTGTTGGAAGAGGCATGTCACTAGAAACAGGTTTTGAGGCTTCAAAAGATTGTACCATTCCCAGTGTGCTCTTACCTCTCTGCCTCATGGTTGTGGATCTTGTCAGCATGTCTTTGCTTCACCATCATTGACTCTAATTCTTTGACACTGTAAGCCAAATTAAACACTTTCTTTTCTAAGTTACTTTGAACAAGGTGTTTTATCACTGCATAGAAAAGTAACTAAGATAAAAAGTCAGCATGTTAAAGAAATGACAGCTATCCAAACCCTAATGTAAATGGAAAACACTGGAGAATCTTAGTAACATTTTTATTTGAATCTCCCCAGATACTAAAACTCAGCAGACGCTGCTCTGGGGAACACCCTTTTGAATAACAAGTTTGTAAAAACCCTTACTCAGGAGGAAAGTAGTCTGCCAAGATTTTGGTATTCTCAAGAACTCATTATATTTCAATTTAAGTGGATTCCTTTTGTTTATTCCAGGGTGTTCTTAGAGACTAGGGAACCACAGAACACCTTAGAAAATTGCTTTTTAGCTGTCACCAAGTTCAACACATAGAGACTTCACAGAAAGTGATGGAGTCCCCCACTAATCATGCTCAATTTCCTTTTAACTGCATGTATGTCTCCACAGGACACTGACGTGATGCATAGTGAGAGGCTGTTGGACACTGTTATAGCTACTCCATATTTCCTTAATGGCAAGAGATATAGAAACTGAAGTCTTATACAAAGCAGGAGATGATAAGGAACACTCCCCAGGTGAAGGTTTTCCTGGTTTGAACATACAGGATTGTTGATTCTGCTGTTGATTCTGCTGTTGATTCTTGCCTTGATGAGACGTGCTCATTTGCCTTAGCAGGATGCATCATTTCTGTATCCCTAGGTGATATGATAGGGTCTAAACTTGCCTGACAATTCTCAGAGCAAGAACAGCTTGATACCTTTTAAAGTTTCTGTTCCCTGTAAGAGCAACCCAATAAAAGGTTTGGTATGGTATATCTGAGCATGTCCCTACACCAGGCCTGTTCCTTCCCTCATCACATTTATCAACATGGGCTGATCCCACCCTCTGATAGAAAATGTCTAAGATAGTGGAAGAGAAATCTGTGGCTTATGTTTTTCTCTTCATATTTTACTTTTAAGTCACTAATTTGACAAATAATAGAAGCATACCTGTGCTTTATTGGAAAAAAATTAGGACCATGAAGATATTATTTTAGTCATCATTTCTCCCAAGAAAGGTTAATTTGCCAAATTTTCTAAGATATCTGAATGCCAGAGATTGAGGCAAATCATGAGGGTTTTGATGAAATAATTATGATATGGTTATTTTGGAGATAGAATATATATGAATCTCTTGGTATATCTAAAGATGTTTCCAAACCAAGCTACTATAGTACACAATCTGAGTCTCCTCATCTCCTCTAAAGGAGTTTCCTGACTCAATCAGTTTGGGATATTCTACTGTGTAGGGCACGGTTGGCCCTTGCACAACTTGCTGGAACATTCTATTGCATCTGTGCCGCTTATGCTAATTAGGCGCCAAGTAGTGACCTATCCGATGTGATCCCTGAATATGCTAATGAGGTATTACTTTGGACCTATCACCAGCTATATGCTAATGAGGCATTATGTTGTGCACCAATCACGTGTCCCAGTTTCCCTATATAAGCAGGCTGCATTTAAGGCTCGGGGTCTTCTTTCCACCATTCTCAACTGAGCTGTACTCCAATAAAGTGTGATCCGAGAAGAATCGTGCGTGTGATGACTCATCATTCTGCAGGACAGAAAGCGGCTCGCCACACTACTGGTGGCTGATTTTGTCTAGAGTGTATTATGTGACCTGAATAGGACCAATTAAATTAAATTGAACACTTACGGTCCAGTAAATACTGAAGACATCAAATTTATCTCTTGTCCCTTTTGAAACAAAGACAATCTGTGTTTACTAAGGGAAGTTGTCTTACCATGTATATCTTCAGCAATAAAATCTTCACAGGTAGGTAAAAACTCATGAGTCCATTGGGAATAAAATTATTTTCCACTTTTTTTTTTTTTTTTTTTTTTTTTTACCATTTCCTGCCTCTTGATTTCACTGTGTGATTCCTTACCTGTTTAAAAACATTTGGGTTAAGATTTGTAGAGAACATGGTGGCTAGAGCATGAACTCTGGAGGCAAAATACCCAGGTCCAAATCCCACAATGCTACTTAACAGGCTTGTAGTCATTGGCTAGCTACTTAAGATCCCAGTGTCAGTTTTATCACTTGTTAAACAAAGTTGAAAATAGTTCCCAACTGTCTTATTAAAGGTTTCTATTACTATGAAGATACACCATGACCACAGCAACTGTTACAAAGAAAAACATTTCATTGGTGATTACAGTTTCAGAGGTTTTGTCCATCATCATCATAGTGGGACATGGAGGCACGTAAGCAGACTTGGTGCTGGAGAAGCAATTGACAGTCAATACATTGCCATCTACAGGAAGTGAACTGAACTAGGTGTAGCTTGAACACAGGAGACCACAAGCTGGCCCCCATAGTGACACACTTCCTCCATCAAGGTCACACGTACCTTGGTCCAAACCTCCTAATAGTGCCACTACCTATGAGTTTATGGAGGCGAATGACATTGAATGAGTTCACAAAATAGAATTGACTATCACTCTTACTTATGAGGACAGGTCTTGCTCATGACTACCTGGTATTTTCATCCATTTATTTCTCTAGCCTCTAAGTATACATCATGTGACTGCAGTAAACACAGTTGTTTCATTGAATCTCCAGTTTTGATTGTCATTTAGACTTCTTCCTCTCTCTCCTGTCTCCCTCCTTCCCTCCTCATTGCCTTCTCTTCCGCTCCCTACTGGGATTATGATGTGAAAAGGGTATCATTTTGACAATCATGATGTTAAGTTATAGAAATTTTATGATCAAATTCCTGTTTATTTATGTTGAAAAAAGCAGTGGGTTTTTTGTTGTTGTTGTTGTTTTGTTTAGTTTTATTTTTTTTCACCAAATGGCCAGTTTTATCTAGTTAGGAAAAATATAAACCCAGCTAATACTCCCAAACTGGATGAAAATAACCCTTTTAAAAATAAAACTAGAGTAGACACAACATTACTAAGAAAAACCCAGGAATAAAAAAAAAAAAAAAAAAAAAGCAGTGTGTGTCTGACTGAGACTGAACCTTTAAAGGAATAGTGTGGAGAATTCTAGGTAACAAACTATATATGTGCTGATGTAACATGTTACCACTGAAGGCACAGTCACTGTTTTTCTTCCTGGTGCCTGAGTAGTGGATTTCATAACCATGGCTGTTATCTCCCCACATTCGCTCGCTCTTGGGTGGCCTGATAGCTGCCTACTTTGGAAGAGGCACCGGAAGCTCCATGCAATGATGTCTCTAGCCATCAACAAGAAGCACCTTCTACAGAGGATGCAAGCATTTGACATATGTGTTGGCAAGTTTACCTTAGCTCTGCTTCATAGGATATGACAGATTGCGATGGACTTTGAAGCAATGATGGTAATTTATAACTATGCTTCCTTTGGATTTCCACAGGACATGGAGGAAAGTAGGCTTGATTCTAGGTCTGTTCCCTGTTTAGGGATGTGGTGAAGCCACCTAACTCAGCTGTATATGGTTTTACACTCTCTGCTGAAGTGTAAAAGCTGTTCAAACCATACTTCCTCCTATAGCAGGTGCAGAATGTCTTTGTGTGTGTGGTGGGAAGTACTGAATTGCAAAACACCACCTCTGTGTTCTGTTCACAGTTACACAGGGCATGTGGAGAGCTGAAGTGACAGCACTTGACTTCCTCTTGGTTTCTTTTGCTGAAGCAATGGGGACAGCATCTAGAGAATGAGACAAGATGCTGAGGCCATGGTAGCCAGCGCTGTGCCTTGGAGACGCTGTAATAAGAACTGAGAAATCTTCTTTACATTTTCCATTTAGCAAGAACTTTTCTATTTTTGAATATCAAATCCCAGATGTAATTTTTCTCAGATTATAGTAGAGATGCCAGAGGACTCATTCCTATGAAACCTCCCTTTTCACTTTCTGTATAAGGGAAAAGGAGCTTTTCATTTCCCACCTCCCCTAAAAATGATGGACATTTACTCCCAAGAAAGCATACAGCTTCTGGCCGTCTTCTCATTTCTATCTCCCAAATGGCCTTTAGGAAGCAAAGCAAATGCTTAGTATTAATCCTAATTGCTATTGGTGTTTTTTTTCTTTTTTCTTTTTTTGTTTTTTCCTGTGAAGAGTCTATTTGTAGAAGAGTTGAAAAAATGACCTGACAGAATCAAGGACCATGCTATAACTACGCCAATTGATAAGAGATCAAGTTAATATCTTCTATTCACTTCTGGGAGACAAAGCACCAAAGGGCAACACTTAAAAGCAGTTTCCTTAAGCTTACCGCTTCTCCCTCACTGTGTTCACTACTGTTGTTTATGTGTTAGGGAGGAGGAAGCGGATGTTTGGCAATAACTACATGTCGTGCTAAAGTCTGTTATAATAAATGCCAGAGTCAGTTTCCAAAGTCCAGAATATTTTTAATCCATATGCACATATACTTTTCTACCCAATGAATGTAAAGCATGGAAGAAACAGACCTAAATACATTATTACTTGATTTTTTTTTCACTTGACTTGAGGTCTGTTTTCTTTTAACAACTTGAAGAAAGAAGAATCTTTACTAGATCCATGTATAGAAGTGCTAATTTGATAATATTGAAATTATGAGATCTGCCTGCTTTGGATGTCTGTCCTGCCCAATGGTTGTTTTGGATATAAGCTGGGACTCTGTTTAAAGATTAGCTCTAGATAGGTTTTTCTGTCATCCAGTCATATTTGATCTGTAGATAAAGCTGGTATTTAAAACACAGAGCTACATTTGGACTGTGAGGGGTGAGGCAAACTGTGCCTTTGAACTTGTTGTGAGAATGTTTAATGGTTCAGAAAACTTTGAATGCACAACAGCAAAAGTTTAGCTCAGAAGACCTGCGCTCCAATTGTGACTCCACAGCCCCCTACATATAAGGCCTTGGTCATATGTTTAGCCTCCCTGAGCCATAATAGTCATCACTCAGCTGGATTATTGTGAGTACAAAGTGAGATGCTGCATTGTACCATGGGTAGTAATCAGCAATTTGAGATGGATAAGAACTGTGAAGCGTGTTTCAGTGTCAGTGTAAGTTTGGGGGACATAATTGGTAACTATTCTTCCCACCAGCCATTTCTAGTGAATACATTCAGTTGCATCAAGGTACAGATGAAATGAGGAGGAAAAGATGGTCTTGGCATTAATTGTATTAAATTTATGTTCCAAAAAAACAAATTTTAGTTGATCAATAATAATAACAGCAGGAATAACAGCAATCCTGGAATTACAAGCTTTGGCAGTCTGTGATTACACTTTCTATAGAGTGCCAAAGTACATCTACAAGTTACCAAGGGAGCCTTTATAAAGTCTGCCATCAAAGGCAGTGAATTATGCATGCTTGAAGATGAGTGCCAGGATTCTCTTTGTATCATGCTCCATTGCACTGGTGCCCAATGAATGCTGGGTGGTAAGAAGGGCAGGTTGGCTTCCATATGAGCCATCCAGAGAATAAGAGAAGAGCCCACTTGGCACCAAGAGCACATGGGAGTGGATGGGAAGTAATTTCTTAGCTGCTGCTTCTTCTTTTCTTCTTCTTCCTCTTCTTCTTCCTCCTCCTCCTTTTTCCTCAGACAGCACAAGACTGAACTCATCAACATTAATCATGGAGGGATGAGTTTGTGAGCCTACCCCTCCCAGAGAAACTGTTGGTAGCTAATGCTTACTGGGGGAGGTGTCATTTATTTCAGAGGGTGGGCACACATAACCTCCCACCCATGCCCAGGCAAGTGATCCTAATTAAACTCAGTGGGTCACACACAAAAAGAAGACTTGTAAGAAGGAGAGAGGGGAACTCAAGAAGGGCTCCAGCAGAAAAGAGAGGAGATGGGAAAGATGAATATGACTTAAACTTATTATATATTATTTTCCAATAAAAACGGGAATCATTGTTTTCTTGAGAATTTAATGGGAAGCCTATACTTCAGGAAATTGGACTTGCATCATTTCAGGATAAAAGCATTAAATATGTCATGCTCATTTGACAACATTTCACTTACTGAATAAACTTGGCTGAACTGAGATTTTTATTTTGGCATTTTGAAACCTGTTCTTTATCAACTCACTTTCCTGATCCTGTAGCAGAACTTAAAAATGCGGAAGTTTTATTATCACCAGTTACTGTTCTATTTGGAGTCGTTTCTATTGCTATGATGAAACACCATGACCAAAGCAACTCAGTGAGGAAATGGTGTATTTGGCTGACATTGCTACATTTATAGTCCATTATCAAAAGAAGTCAGGACACAATTCAAACAGGGCAAGAACCTGGAGGCAGGAGCTGATGCAGAGGCAATGGAGAGGCACTGCTCATAGACTTCCTCCAGATAGCTTGCTCAGCCTGTTTTCTATAGAATCGAGGACCACCAGACCAGGGTGATCCTTCCACATCACTCACCAGTCAAGAAAATGCCACACAGGTTTGCCGATAGGCCAATAGGATGGGGTCATTTTTTAAAACTGAGATTTTCTCTTTGCAGTGACCTGGTTATTTGTTATGGACATAAAGCCATCTAGATCACTGCCCTCCTTGTTTGCTTTTTCCTTCTCTGCTCCAACTAAAGCATGAAGCCTCCATGTCATTACACTGCTGTGTAGTGTAATGTAAGATTTCTTTTTTAAAAAATTAAAGCTTTAGGCAAACACAAAGAGAAGCATAATAGCAGACAGCCGCTTCCACTTTATGAAGTAGTTTTTGTTTGTTTGTGTGTCAACCCACAAGATGCATTGGGTCATTTCTGCCTTCCTGGTGAGTTCTGATTAATTGGATCTCAACAAAGTTCTGTTTGGTTCAATCAACACCTTGGAGAGAAAATTGTTTGTGTCAGTTTGTAGACTGTTTCTGCTGTTTGTTTTGCTCTTCATAAGTGATTTACAACTTGAAATTGTATCACTGACTGATGTGAGAAATTTTTTAAAAAGTTAAAATTTAATTACACAACATGATGTAATATATTTACTTTTATTTCTCCTCTGAAGAATTTTATTAAATGTCTTTCTTTCTTCCATATCTAGAGTCCTAGAATCTTTTATAATGAGAAGACCAAAAAAAAAAAAATACTACTCAAGGGTTGATAAAATTTGGGGCTAGAGGTGTAGATGAGTTGGTAGGGTGCTTAACAAGGATGCACAAGGATCTGGTATCTTCCCTCAGCTTACTACTACATACACCAGCTGTGGTCATGCCTGCCTGTGATCTCAGTACTCTGGAGGAATAGACAGGGGATCAGAAATTCAAGGATATTCTTGACTACTTACAGAGTTTTAGGCCAGCTGAGGCCACATGAAACCTTGACTCAAAATTTTGATATATATAATGGTTTGAATAAGAATGACCACTCCCCTACCATAGACTCATATGTCCAAATGCTGAGTGATTAGAGGGTGGCACTATTTGAAAGGATTAGGAGGTGTGGCCTTGTTGGAGGAAATGTGTCACTAGGGGGTGGGCTTTGAGGTTTCAGAAGCCGGTGCCAGTCCAGGGGTCTCTCTCTCTGCATGCAGATCAGGATGTAGCTCTCAACTTCTTCAACACCATACCTGTCAAGCCTGCTTCCATGCTCCTCACCATGAGGACAATGGACTAAATCTCTAAAACTGGAAGAAAGCCTCAGTTAATCGCTTTTTTTTTTTTATGTGAGTTGCTGGAGTCACGGTAGAATAATGAGTAAGGTAACATGTTAAAAATTTTTTCCTCCCTCCCTTCCTCTTTTCCTTTTCTTCCTCTTCTGTCTTTTCATTCTTGTAGTTAATTGTTTGTAAGAACCTAGTTTAAAGAAACACACACACACACACACACACACACACACACACACACACATGCACGCACCCATGCACTCACATGCTGGCATGCAGGCAAGTACCCCACAGGCCCAGGCATGTTAGCACCCACACACCCAAGCAAGCAATTCTCTGGCAAGTGCAAGCCAAGTTCTTATAAAGCCACAAAGAATATGTTAAGGGATATAGTGAGTGAATACAGGGGCTAAACTGTTAGGGCTGAGTGTTTACAGTCTGTCCACTTTTATGCTGCTAGTTGGGAGACCTGGGCTTCAAAGCCAGGTGTATCTTACTTGTCATTTATTCTGTTTCTACCAATGGGTGATACCTCCTCCTTGTGTTTCTTAATGCTGCTAGAACAAATGAGCTCATCCTTCATGGCATCAAGCAGAGTGAATTTACTAGCTTACATGTTTGGAGGTCAGAATTCCTCAACAGGCTGTGATTGTGGTGTCCAGCAGAGTATGCTTTTTCTTGGAAGTTTGCAGAGTTTTATTGTCTTTTTTCACATTATGGTCCAGCCTACCTTCCGCTCTCCTACACTTATGAGTCCCATGGTTTCACTGGGCTCACCTGACCTCCTATCTGATAATGCTGGTTACATTGGACTAACCTGACCTATCTGATTACCTGGGATGCTCTTTTTATTTTCAGATCAGCTCATCTGATCAGCAAAATTAATTTATGTGCAATCTATCTCTCATTTGTGTGTGTGTGCGTATATGTGAGAGACAGTTTGTGTTTGTGTTTGTATGTATGTATGTGCTCCTGTGAATGTGGAGGTGAGAGGTAAACTTTGGGTATCTACTTTGTTTTTGTTTTTGTTTTATTTGAGACAGGGTTTCTCATTGAACCTGGAAATCACAAATTTGATCAGGCCAGATGGCCAGTCAGTCTCTTGCCCTGACTGTTTCTACCTCCCTTGTGTTCTGTGCGTGGCCTATAAGAATATACACCAGTGCCCAGTTTTTAAAATGTGGATTATGGAAATTAAGTTTAGGTCTCTGTTCCAGGATTAGTAAGTACTTTACCAGTTGAGATTCCTCTCCAGTACTGTTTACAAGGTTTCAGATTTCAAAAGGTGTATTTTTCTGCTTACCATATCACTTGAAATTTAAAGGAAAAACAGGTTCTTTGGAGTATGGTTCATTAAAGGGTGATGAAGGCATTGAACTTGAAAAATGGGTAGCATTAGAGCCAAGGGAGCCCTTTGGGCAAACATTCTGTAGATACTGCAGAGCTCCAGAGAACATCACAACCTCCTGAAGTAGCAGAATCAGGGTCCAGACTTCACACACATACATTTTGAGCAGCGACTGAATCATTTATCTAAAACATGGCAGTCAGATATTGGGGTAAGAACCTGAATGATCAGAGCAATAGAGAAGCAGCCAGTGACCTCCTCTTTCTCCTTCCTCAATTTAAAAGGTCAGCCCCTCCCTACTACTTCCAGCAACCATGTGTTATGAGTATTTAATGAAAACTAAAAGTGATGAGATGTACAATTCTAGCCCTCAGAATGGCAAGGAAAGACATAAGGATTGCATGTCTTTCTTAAAATCCCATGGTAAGAAGGAATAGGTCTAGACTCTGCAAGTCTATGCTGGTTTTATACTAGTCACTGTTTTAAAATGTTGCTCAACACTGAGAGAAACTGTTATAGCTATTGTGGAGGTTGTGCCTAAAGCAAATGCTATCTTTCTATAGGCTGTAGCCCAATTGTCCAGAGTTGGCTAAGGTCCTGAGAACATCTTGTACCCAAGAATATTTCATAGAGGCAGAGTAGAGATGCTGAAATCTTAAACCGGATGAACTCAGACTGTGAATACTGGTTACCTTCGAGCTAACAAGTTTGGGACAGCTTTTTAGTTCTGTCTTTTGCTTACTTGAGCCTTTATTTTCTAACACTTCAGTAAATATGTGTTGCTTTTTAGACTTGAACAGCAATTACTAGAAATAAATGGCTGGATGGGAGAGATTGGTGCAAAGATTTACATAGCAGAGTTCACCTATGCAATGAAAACTATTTAGAATCCGATGTACAATATTTACACTCTAATACATAAAATTTGGCACCCCCATGTATCAATTAGAATTTTAGGACCTTGATAAAGTGTCCTGTAATATGGGAATATATTCCAAGAGCAGAACTCTGGAAAATGCTTTTCTATTGCTCAAGTGATGGGCTATGTTTAAATTTGATAATCTGAAAAGCATTCATGTATCACACAGTGCTTTTGGACAGATTCACTTAGAAGAAACATGGTATGATAACAGAGATGGTGTATGGGGGAGGCAGCAGCCCATGAAGGAGGTCCTCTGGATAAAGAGGCCCTGGTAAACCAGTGGCCAAAAGGGATTGTTGTATTTCTAAAGATTTGTAGAGGAAATTCCCTTATTATCCACTTAAGTATTTAACTTTATCCTAAGAGTTCTCTCTTTCTGTATTCTCATGTAGTGGTATAGGCCCATTTAAAAAATATTCTGCTCCAGGTAAATGGAAAATAGCTGGCCATCTCCATTATGTTACTATTAGATGCTATTAGATCCCACTTGAGACTGGAAGCCTCCTGACTTGATCTTTTCAGTTGAGGCTTACCTTTGAACACTGCTTCTGCTGTACCTCACTCCAAACTCATCATCTCCTGAAGCCTTAACCCTTTTCTAAACCTGGGGAATGAGTTCCCTGGATTGTGGTGCCCAGAAAACACTACCCATTGTCACAAATGATCCATCAGAGAAAGAAATAACTGCTTATATTTACGTATCTCAGCCTGGACTGACTTCATGTAGATATCTAAGGAGAATTTTGACATGACTAAGGGAATAGTTTCTTTGGACATTGATGCACAAGTGAAAGTCTCCATCCCTTCAACTCTGGTTCTTTGCAGCTTTAGGTTGGTCGCTATGTTTCAAGGCGAGAAAGTCGTCTTTGTGTTCAACATGGTTCTTACCTTCCCTCTTTTCTGCAAAACTGCTCTTTATGTATCCATTTATGTTCATTTGTCTTTACTTCAAGATAGTCTTCAAATACTGGAAACATTTAATCTTGTGGTGCCAAATATCAGCCACCTTATATCACCCACAAAGTGAAATGGTGTGCTGACTATTGCAACATGCAGGTCAATGGTGGAAACATATAGTGCAAATATATTCTAAGTCAATACTGGGAAGAAATCCACCAATGGTGTCTGCTCATGTCCTTCAGTTGATAGCAGGGTATTGATTAGCCTTTTGGGCAGAGTCTGGAATAGCACAGAGGATCACCGCTGCTGTGCACCAAACATTGTTGTCTCTCAAGGAACCCTAGCTGATGCATTAAAACAGTTTATTGGCATAGAACATCTTCAGTCTCAGGAGAACAAGGCATTTTACACAGTAAGTGGGTGGTAAATCACACTTTTAAAAATTGAATTATTTTTAAAATGCTCTTAGGTACTGTTTAGAGGAGACCTATAATAAAACCCATTGTCAGATAAAAAATCTGTACGAAAAGTTAATAACTATCCTCGATTGTATTTCTTGGAGATTGGCTATTTTACAACAGATTTTCTCGAAGGAGATTGCCTGCACTTATTCCTCACCCCCTCCAAGAGCTTTATAAAAATCCGTGAGGACTAATAACTCCAAGAACTGTATGAGACTTGCCTGAGGTTAATGTCTCAACCTTAGTGCTGCTTTGCTGGTGTCCCAGGCTCCCCTTTATACCCTAAACGCCTTGAGGATAAATGAGTTATCTGCCTAAATCATCCATTGCCTAGCTTTCCTTTCTTCTGCTGAGGCTTTGTTTAAAGATAGTGTGGTTCAAGAAGCTGCTGGTGAGATTCATTCTAATTCCGTACATTGCTATTGAAAACTGGAGACTGATAGACTGATGAATAGATGGCTTCTGGAAAGTGGGGTGGAAGTTGATAAATTTGTGATTTTTTTTATTAGATCTGATTTGAGGATTTATATGCCATTAAACCCATAGACTATAGACAGCGAAAATAATTGTATGCACATTTTTTGTGGGTATGCTGATAACGTTTTTTCAGATTTTTGGAAATTCACCCAAATATGTATAAAATTTTATACCCAACCTCAATGCACCCTCTTCAACTGTTCTCAAACTCCCTCAGATATCTCCTTCACAGCTTGATGATTTTCATTTGTTTTCCTAATCTTAGAGATTCTATGTGAGTAAGATACAATCTCAAAATAGTTCTCATTTGTATCTCCTAGATTTCTAATGATGTTGAATAATTTCTAAGGTATTTCTTAGACATATTTTTCTCCCCCTCCTCCTCCCTGCCTCCCTCCCTCCCTCTCTCTCTCTCTCTCTCTCTCTCTCTCTCTCTCTCTCTCTCTCTCTCTCTCTCTCCTCTCCTTTGTTCTGATGTAAAGCAAAAATAATGAGTTGTTTGCTTTCTTAATGCTTTTAAAAATTTCTTTGTATTTTCTAGATTGTTGTCTTATTTTTTTGAGGGGCCCACCACCCTGTTCCCAAATAAATACATGCTGAGGCTTATTCTTTCTTATGAATGCCTGGCCTTAGCTTATTTTATTTCTAGTCATCTGTTCTTAAGTTAAAGTATCCTATTTATTTATTTTTTTTAGGCTTTTACTTTTCTGTATATATTTCTGCATACCTTTTATTATTTGCTACTCTCTGGCTAGCTGTGTAGCTGGGTGGCTGGCCCCTAGCATCTTCCTCTCCTTGATCTCATGCTCCGCAATTGCTTTTTGCTTTTTTTCTCCTATTTATTCTGTCTGTCAATCCTGCCTATTCTTTCTGCCCAGCTGCTTAGCTCTTTATTAAACCAATCAGGTGCTTTAGACAGGCAAAGTAACACAGCTTCACAGAGTTAAACAAATGCAATATAAAAAAAATGCAACACATCTTTGTATCATTAAACAAATATTCCACAGCATAGACAAATGAAACACATTTTAAAATAATATTCTACAACACTAGATAATAATCTTCTATTAGATATATAGCAGAATTTCCCCCCACTCCGGACTTTCTTGTTGCAGGATTAGCTATTTCTTTTATTGTATAGAAACCTTTTACTTTTATTGTATAGAAACCTTTGTGACTGCAATTCCTGCTTAAGAGCTGTTCTGTATGTAATTTTGCTATATAGAAATTGAAACCTTCTTTTATGATTAGACAGAAAAGAGGAAATGTGGAAATGTTCTCTGTATGATGTATATAAAGTAACTGGTTTGGCCTAAAAAAAAAAAAAAGAAACCTTTTACTTTCATGAATTCCCATTTCTCAATCATTAGTGCCAATCTATAAGAAGAACTACTTTACTATGGCTGGCTCTTTAGTGGTTAAGAACACTGGCTGTTCTTCTAGGGAACCAAGGTTCAATTTCCAGCACTCCTGTGGCTGCCATAGCTGTCTAACTGCTATTCTAGGGGATCCATTGGCCTCACACAGACACATCTGCAGGCAAAACACCAGTGTACATAAAATAAACATAAATAAATAAATAATAAAAAAGCTACTTTGACAGGGCTGTATTGCAGCCTTGACTTTTTTTTTTTTTTTTTTAAATTCCTAAACTCTCCATTTGGTATGACTTTAAAAGTTAAATTACTTTTTACAAGTTTAAATTTTATTAGTAATGAAAGAAATTTTTATGAGACAATATATTTAAGTGGTAACACTGTTGAACATTTCAAAGATAAACATGTCAACATTAACAAAGATGTAGGAAAACAGACACTCTTACTCTGCTGGTGGGATCTGATACTCAAGACAACAATTTGGCACGTCTAATAATATAAACATGATTAGATCAGCAATTCTGTTTTGAGGAATTTGTCCTAAGGGAAAGGATTGGAATGAGTAGTGTGTGTTTGTGTGTAAATTATATATATATATAATTTATTTATATATAATACATATATATCAGTATTTGTAATGTAGTCTAAAGTCTTATAATAGCAAGTAGTTTATAACTGTAATAACAGGGATTAATTTAAATTAATTAAATTAATTAAGTTCTTCAAAATAATAGTATCACCCTAGAAATGTATTAAGTAATAATTCTAGTTACAAAATAGTATGTCTAATACAGAATAGAAACTGCTGTTAGACATGGGTTTGTTAAACATCTGCAAAGTTATAAACTAAAGTGCTGGGAAACACAATAGCATTCATGTGTATATTGAGGCCATTGGATTTTATGTGGCCCTCCTTTCTCCCCGGTTTTTAAACTGTATTTGTCAACATATCTCTCTATATATTTATATGTGTGTATAATATGTATACAAATCATGATAAAAGTTGGTAAAATCTTCATTACAAAGAGTATATTTGGGAAATTTTCTACACTTACTTATGAGTCCAACTTGAGGTACAATTTTAAGTTACCGTTATGGACATAAACTATCCATTTACTCCCTCCTGATTTATAGAAAGGACATTTCTTTATGAGACGATCAGTGGACTTCTATGTTCTGAAATGACTGTTGAAATGTCACCTGCTTTGTGCTGTCTGTGATCAGCAAATACTTTATGGAGGGTAATAGAGGCAATGAGTGGTTTCTACAGTTTATTACCAACATAGGGCTGAGAACAGAGTGTTCTCTGAGTCAGTGTTTAAGTTGTGTGACTAATAACAGCTAACATTTTGGGATGAAGAAATGGCTCAGTGATTAAGAGTACTTCCTGTTCTCCTAGGGGACCCACATTCAGTTCCCAGCACACACATGGGTCTGCTTTCAACCTCCTGAAACCCCAGCTCCAGGGCATCCAACCTCCTCTTCTGGTTTCTGTGGGTTCTGTGTGCACAAGCACATATACGTAATCTTAAATATTGTTTCCTAAAAAATCTTAAAAATTATTTAAAGAAGAACTATTGTTTTATTTTTGATGTCACTAAACCCTTTAATAGTGCTTACAGTGTCTCAGGCATTATTCTAATAATTTTGCAAAAGTAAACTCTCTAACCCCTCAAGTTTCCCTGGAAGTGAAGGATCATTGTTATTTCCACTTTATGGATGACAGAATATATATTGTACCAGTAGATCAAGTACCTTTCCTCCACCTAAGCAGCTAATGAATGCTCATTACCTTTCAAGTCAGTATTGGCAATGATATAGATGATGAGAAGATGGGAACTAATCTGGCTGCCTCACAATACAGGTTAACTCCATGAAAAGCTTTCCCCCTGGGCCGTCACTCAGCCATCTAAATGCTTTTAATAATTGTCAACTGGAATAGAAAAGTATTTTCAATGAAATATACATTCAAGAAATTATATATATATATTACTGCCATTTTGTGCAAAAGAAAGCTAACAATGTAAGATGGAAGAAAAATTAATAGAATAATTAGTAAATAAATGTAACCAAATATCAGTGGTAACTACTTCAAGAGTAGGAGATTATGGACGGTTTTGATTACTTTTTAACTCCGACTTTCCAAAATGAGTAAACAGTATTACTTTAAAATAAAAGTTGTTATTGTCAGGCAAAAGAAGTAATATACCTCATGAGAAATAGTATTACCATTTTAAATCTGGAACCATGGTATCTGATTCATTGACTGTGCCAGTGCTTGTTATCCTGGGCAGAGATCTCTTAGGGACATTGACTGTTCATAGAATTATGAATGGTCAATGAATCCTGCTAAAACTCTGACATTTTGTCATTAATTTCTCCTAGTGCTGAAATTCTGTTAGACTTTTCACTTTGCAAAAGTGTTAAAATGGAAAAGTACAAAGCAAGAGTGTAATAAATAAGGACTGGACTAAACCCTAGATGGTGCATAAATAGAGAGCCTTGAGGCTTGCCAGGACAACCCTCCAAGAGGAAATGGAGTGTGTATTCCACCATTAAATATTAATTTGTTTTATCGCATTTTCCTACTCATCCAAAGCTCTTGTTCACACAGCTAAACCAAAAAAATGTTTGAATGGGAAAGATAACACAGTTGACATATTCCCTTTGTGATATTACGTTTACTCTTCTCTTGCCAGAAGCACAAGCAGCTGCAAATAGCAAAAGTGAAAGTGGGTCTCTTGTCTGAAAGAAAAAGATTTATCCTGAAGCACAAATGGACCCTTATGTGGAGACTGAGATGTGAGGAGCTGGCTGCATTCTCTGCTGGGATGAGAAAGCTGAAAGAGATGTTCAGGGCATCGAGCATTGCCAAGATAATAAGCACGCATGTGTGAGCACATGATTAAAATGGTACGATTAACCCCCCTCCCCCTGCCCAATAGCCTTGGAAAATTGGTTTTAGGATTCCACCCTTTGCACATAGGTATCAAATCCAAGGATGCTCAAGTGCCTCATTTAAAATGGTCTAGTATCTGTTCATAGCCCAGGTGCATCCTCTTGTATACTTTAATTCATCTTTACATTGCTGTATGATGTATTTTCTCCAGTACTTTCAGTCTGAGTTCAAATGAATCTGTGGGTGGGAACAGACAGATAAGAGTTGTCTGTAATACTAGAAACATTAAACCCAAGGGGGAAACTGTTGCTTTGATAGTGGAGTGGAACCCTACACAGGAGGGTTTTTCCATTTGCCCCTGAAGAAGAGAAAGCCTCCACTGAGCTTTGAAGGTGATCCTCAGACACACATCTCTTTTAGAGAGACTGGGTCAGCAGCTGGTGGGTCCTAGGATTCACTGTCTTAGCAGAGGTTAGGGGCAAGGGATAAATCTACCCACAACTCATTGGTCTGTGGAAACCTTTCTGCTCTGTTCAATGGTAACATCTAAGACACCTGCTTCTCCTGCTTAGTAATTGTCTCTTCTTAACCCTGTTTGTACCTCTGTGACTTACCTTCTATCTCTACTTGTTATCAGGTAAAGTGGATTAATCTTTATACATGGACTCTTTGTGTCCCTTTGATGTTCAAAGGTAATTGGGCTTTCTGGATGGCTGGGCAGTGTTTTTGTTTGTTTGTTTTGACTTTCTCTTCTCAATGACTAAAGCCCTCTGATCCTCTGAGTTAAGCAGCCATTCCTCTAAGTCTTGGCACTACAGAGGGTAGAAGACTCTGGAGAGGAAGAAGCAGGAGTATTTTCAGAGTTTCTAGCATCAGAATTGTTAAAAAAGATGTTACCTTATGCTTTTGTAGGGGTGTCAGCTGCCATCATGAGGAAGTTGTGTGGCATGCCTCTACTCTGTTCTTTAAGATTCTTGTATTTAACCTTTTGTATCCTGTGAAAATTCAGACTGTAGTGGGATTATGGTACCTTGTAAATATTTGTCCCTCTTACTGGTTTAACAAAAATGCTGATTAGCTGAAGGCAGACAAGATGTGTGGGCAGAGCTACCAGACTGGGAAAACTCTGGGAACATCTCAGAGCAGGGTAAATATGGCGCAGAGACCCCACAGATGCATGTAGAGGAAAGAAGTTAAAATGGTGCTCTGATAAAAGGTACTGAGCCACATGGCTGAACAAGATGGGTTAGTTTAAGAGTAAAGAGTTAGCTAGCAATTTGTCTGGGCCCTAGATCAATCAGCGTAAAATTAATAAAAGCCTGTGTGTGATTATTTGAGGCTAAGTGGGGTTGAAAGTGGGTCTGAACCTCTGGGCTAAACCGGAAAGTCTGGGCCAGAAACCAGTACGACATCTGACCTTCCTTTACCCTCTTCTTCTTACTGTAGAACCCATCTAAGATGCTATCTTCCACAGACAGGAGATGCTGAACCGTTCCCTCTAAGTTTGACTTTTGTCCCAAGAGTTAGTGTTCATTCCCCACACCTTGGTGGCATATACTCACAGATGTTCTACTAACCTCAAATGTGTATCAGTCATCCTGTCTTTGACTTTCCTGCCTTCAGATGTTCTTAACATTCTGTAGATTATCCTACCAGATACCCAGACAGGAACATTTAGAAATGTCTTGGTCTCTCCAAGCCTCTCTCTTTCCATATCTAGCTGTTCCTAAGTCTCTTTTATGCTCTTTCTCTGAATCATAATGTTGATGAAGTGATGGAATATTTCCTATCTAAACCAATAGTTAAGATACTTGTATGAATTCCTGCTTATATTTTCACTTGGAAATGGAATTTCAACACTATGCCACTTAGATGTACCATATCTAATAGAGTGCTTTGAAATGGCATGTCGAATTGCTTTATAGTATATTGAAAATAGCTATAGCACAAATTACATTAACTCATTTGAGTCATCAGTTTAACTGATATCTTTCTTTTTTGAGCATATACTCAAGGATGCCTGGCTTATTGAATGCCCATGGTTAATTTCTGTGTTTTTCAAGATTTGGTTGCTTTTCATCTCCAGCATACATAAAACTTGTAATTAAAACTTGTAATTTTGTGGATCACTGAAAAATGAGTTCACCAGAAAAAAAAAAAAAAGATTTTTTTTTGATGAACTACAGTGAATGATATTGAAAGACTTAAAAATAATAAATTTTGAATTGTTGCAAACCTTAAATGTACAGAGTAAAGTTAGGTAACTTCTTAGCTTAGCTCATTTTAAAAAAATTAAATAGCTACTTGGGTCAGGGCACTTTCCATGTGAGCCTTGAGGAAGCTTGCCAGTCATTCAGAGCTCTGTGAGTAGGCTCTGACAGTTGCCAGACTTTATTCATCTGTAAAATGCAGATAATAATAGTTTCCCTCTTACTTGAGGATCGAATGAGTTAACTCATTTAATAAATTTTAAATCATGTCTGGCATATAACAAGCAAGAAGACACAGGATAGATCTAGGATAGAATTCCAACACTGCCCTTGATGTTGTATTACATGAATCACAAAATACAGAGCCATTCTTCACTGATATCTGAGATATTTTTAGCTGTCATCATTCCTAGTAGTATTGGCCATGTACATGATGTTAGCAGCATTTCCACGGTGTACAGGCAACTCAGGTGATTGACATTTTCTATGTTCTGTGAGGTTAAACATGAGAATTAGAATTGGACTTAGGTTTGCTACAATGTTCTGAAATGATCTATAGCCCATGAAACACCCCCTTCTTTATATTTGTGTGTGTGTGTATGTGTGTGTGGTGTACATGAGTGTGTATGAGCATGTTCATGTATCTGTGGGTATACAATTGTACATGCATACTTGTGCACGTGGAAGCACAAGGTTGGTAATAGGAACCCTAATTTCTCTATTGATCTCCCCTGTATTCTTTGAGGCAAGGGCTCTCTATCAAGCTGGAGCCTGCTGATAGCCCTACTCTATCTGGCCAGCTTGCTCCAGGATCCCCTGTCTTTGCGTTTTCAGGCTGGAAATATAGGTGGATCAGTACACAAGGCATTTGAGTCAGTTCTAGGAATTTGAACTTTGCCTGTGTTGCTGTACCTCAAGCACTTTAATGGCTAAATCATTGCCTCAGAGCCACATTTTCAGTTTGAACGGAAGGTTCTTATTTGGCAGTTGGATGTAAGAGTATCCTTTTACATACCTCTCAAGGTACAGGATAGTGAGCTAAACAGGAGAGAAGGGATTATAGAGAGGCTGAAAACTGCTGTAAGAATTAAGTCACTATATGACAGCTTAAGAAAGAGTGTTTTGTCTAGGAACTGAGGGTGGCTGAGAGTTAAAGTATATTCATTCTTTTCATAGGCTATATACCTGCAAATGACTTCAGCTCTGTGTTCTGTGATTCACATTTATTTTATGAAAGGGAGTGGTTGTAGGCTCAAGTGACAGGATATGAAGCAGAAAAACCACAGGGGCTGGACAGCATGGGGTCTGGTCTCATTCTGTATCTCCATGGACTAGTGTGTGCAGAGGAAGAGGTTTAGGGCTCTATCGAGCTGAAATTACTTGAGATTTAAAGGTGTTGAGAAGCTTGGCTTCTCATTGTTCAAATAAGGTATATGTCAGTGATGTCAACACGATGTGTTAAGGAAATGTCACATCTGTCTGCAATTGGCTACCTCTCAATAGGAGAAACACCCCTGGTAGCCTGGAGACCAGATGTTGCTTTCAATCAAATACAGGTCAAACAGCTTTAGATGAAGAATGTTTGCAACACCTCCCTCCCCCACCCCTAGACCTAAGAGAAACATGGAAGGTGATTTTGGTGGAATAATGATATTTGTTTATTTTATAGTTTTTTTCTAGTACTAGAACAATGTTGATCCAAAGATGTTGATCCAAAGATGATAAAGAAGCCATGATCAGTGAGATTTCCATCTAAATGGCTTGGGTCCACTCTGAGCATTGTCCTGGCAACTGTGGAAGGTATCTGGAAGTACCAGTGACTCTCTGAGACAGCACTTGAGCTTTTAAAGTAATAAGAACATTATCCCGGATGGCTTGTGTTAGCCTTTCCAGGTCTAATATGCTGTAATTATGGAGATACGAGGAAAGCTTTAAGCCTTGGGACAGCCACCTGGAAAATCAGTAAGTACAGTAAAGTTTCCAGGGCAAAAGGCTCTTCTGGTATTTCCTATTAACCCACCTGGGAAAAGCAGGTTAAAACAGCTGGTCAGAAACATGCTCTGAGCCAGAGTGAGAAACGATGAGTATGAACTTAATTTTAAAGGACTCTTTAATTAAACCCTCTTAAATTCAAAGAAAAAAAAATCTCATCCCTTGATTAATCCTGTGTGCTGGGGGAGACGGGATGTAGGAATTGATAGTCATTCCAGGTGGGCTTGGCACTTGCTCATTTTGAAAGGTTTTTCTGTTTGACTGACATTAAAACAGAAAAGGAAAAGCCTCTTCCCAATTGTGTTTCAGGCCAAGGCAGCGTACATATTGAACATCCATTAAATGAGAAGAGTTTTGCTAGGCGCGGCTGTGGGTGAATAGGACATTGTGGTAGGAGAAGTCACCTCATTCTTGACATTTTCTCTGTTCTCTGAATGCGTGTCCTAGATTTTCCCTCCCCTCTACCTTGTTCCCCACTGCTGAAGTTAGAAGACTATTGATCAGAGAATTTGAAAATAACAACTGGCATGGTTCCTTCCTCCTTAGAGACTCACTTCCCTATAGAAAACATTGGTCTTGGCTTGCACTGCCTCATGTGGGTCTTTTAAATTTTCTTTTCTTTTCTTTTTTCTTTTTTTTTTTTATTTAGGCCTTCTGATGCATTTTGTTGGCAAAAGGAATAGAGATGCCATTTTTAGTTTTAAAAAAATCAGTATATACTATATGGCCTATAGAACTAAGAAATTAGAACAAATAGATGGGAATGGAGGAGTGAATTCTATTTCTGAGAGGGCTTTTGATAGGTTAAGATGTATGACTTCTAGTATCAGCCTTAGTAGGAAGATGGGTCTTCGACTTTGATGATTTGTGAAGATTTAACCAAGTTCCAGGAGTGTCTTTAATAGTTATGTAGTTGGTATTTAACTAGTTGGGTTTAGGTAAGAAGAGTGCCATGCTATATTTTGGTGTGACAGAACTATATGGACATTTTGTACACTAGCAAGAGTGTGTCTGCATGGAGTGTGACACAGATGAGGAGCTTCAAGTGACTCCTGTGGTGTCAGAAGTCATGCTTTTTGCCTCCCTGGAAGGATCTGGTTATACAATAAGCTGAGATGAATATCCCATGTAAAGAACATCATTACCAGCCTTGTGGGCATTGGAAAGAAGGATGCTGTCCAAGAACAAGCTAGAACACTGAGTTGTATAGAATGTCAGCAAGGGTACACCTTAAAAATTACTGATGTTGGCATAGACAATGTCAGGGTAGCTTCTATGAAATCCACTCTGTGATTTCATAGAAGTGAAAGGTCAACCTTCAGCCATTGTGTGGCCTGGAACCATTGTGTTGACCTCTCACTGCTATGAAAGGCAGTGAGAGGTCAACCCTGTATCCTGTGAGTGACCTACAGATTTGAGAGCAGAACATATTCAAGTAACTCCCAGACAGGTTTCAAAGAGAATATGTTTTTATAGGTGGGCATCATCCTGAAGAAAGTATGGAATTCAGGTCAGGGGAAGCTAGTGTCTTGATGAGAACTAGCGGCTCAGGACCTGGACTTCATTAAGCTCTTGAGATCTCAGGCATGCAAAGAATAGAGGAAACACAGGAATATCTTCAGGGGGCAGGTAATTCCAGATAAAACAGAGGTAGCTACAAAGTCAAAATTTCTGGCAAAATCTATGGCTAAACCATAAGAGCAGAAGTGGCATGTGTGTCAAAGACTGAATACCTGTGCTCACTAAGGGTAGACTCTGTGACTAGATGTGGTGGTCTCAGGTAACCCAAGAATACCAGAGGGCAAAGGAAATAGGGAGCTGGGGGGTACAGGAAAAGCAGCATGAAATGTGAAGCTCACCTTAGGCATCTGCTTGGTGACTTAGACCAGGCCAAAGCCTGATTATTTTGCTTTGATCTTTACTCAGAGACCATGAGTCACTCGGGTAAGGTTTTGTCAATGCTCTGTTCCCAGGCCTGGAGAAGATTTGTTTTCTTCAGGTTTGCTGGGAAGAATTTTCTTGCAAGTCCAACTAAGAGCTTCAAAGCAGCAATTCCTCAGAGCTTAGCAATGACAGACTGTAACTTCAAAGGCTTTGAAGGAAGAACACAGCGCATAGAAAAAATGGCAGTTTCTAAGGGTAAAGAAGAGACTCATTGTGTTTAGTTTTAATTGGGCATGTTAAGCAGGTGAACAAAAGGGTGCTTTTGATTGTTGGACATCAATACCTTGGTAGCTGGGCCTTGGTAGTCAGCCTCAGGAGAAGGAAGTGGCTAGATAAGAGACTAGACCTTGGAAGTTAGCTTTAGGAATGTAATCTAATGGTTTTTAGCAAGGCAGAAGAAATGGGGAGAAGGGCCTGGTTCCAGGCCACACAACGGTTAGTCTTGGACTCACAGAGATCCACATCCTTCTACCTCTTGAATGTTGAGTTAAAGGTGTGTCCCACCACACCTGGCATATATTAATACTAATACATTAATTAGTAATAATTAATTAATAATGTATTATTATCTGGGTATCATAATAATAGTTTTGATGCTAATGTTATATCTGGGGGGCTGGAGAGATGGCTCAGCCGTTAAAGGGTAGGCTCACAACCGAAAATATCTGGGATGAGTCCTTAAATTTCATTCTTTAGTATATTCTAATATTATTTTTTTCTTCATGGACTTTGAATACTGTATTGCATTGATGTCTAGATGTAATTTGGGTAGGAAATGGTAAATAATATATTTTCTACCTTCAGGAAGGTATGACCTTGGAGTTGATGTAATTAATATATTCCTTTGATGAAGCCTTGGCCCATCAATACCTGGAACAAAATGTCCACTATTAAACAGTGGTACCAGGGGGACAGCCCCAAACCATATGATTGATAGTGGGAGGACAGTTTCACGAAAGTAAAGGTGGGATTGTATTTGTAGACTGCCAATGTCTGTCTAAGGCACAGGTTCTCATCCTGTGGTTTGTGACTCCTTTGAGAATCAAATGACCCTTTCGTAGGGGTTGCATATCAAATATGCTGTATATCTGGTATTTATATTCCAATTCACAACAGTAGTAAAATTATAGTTATAAGGTAAAAATAAGTTATGGTTGGGGTGTCACCACAGCATGAGGGAATTGTATTAAAGGGTCACAGCATTAGGAAGGTGGAGAAGCAATGCTGTAAGGCACATCAGCATCCTTGTTAAGGGTTAGCATTGTGTTTAATTCTGCTGAATAAACACAACAAAAGGCAGGCGTGTTAAATAGAGACTCCTGCCTCTCTATCCCTTCCATGTGTAGGAAAATTTGCTGTTATAGCTTATGGCTTTTCCCTTTGGTCTTCAGGGAGTTAGAATGAATGATTTAATTGATAATATGTCACCCTAAGGGCTAGAGGGATGGCTCAGAGAGCGTAAGAGCACTTATATTCTTAGGGAGGACTTGGGTTCAATTCCCAGCACTCACATGAGACTGACTCACAACCACCTAAAGCTCTAGTTGCAGAGGGTTTGACAACTTCTTCTAGTCTCTCCAACTCTTTCAAGCTTATGCTATATGTCTATATGCACTTAGGCACACACATAAATAAATCTTTTTAAAAAATTATCACTGGTATCTTTATTCTCTTGGGAATAAATATCTTGTAGAGAGTAGGTCTTACCTTGCTGTATTTTTCCAGATGAGCTTTGTATTGATGTGGACTTCTTTTTCAATGCAATGATGACCAGGTAGTCTGTTGTGATTCAACTCAATGGTGACCGGGTAAGCCACTCAGGGGACCCTTATAGTTGTAACCTACTGCTTACAATATTACTCTTATCAGTAATGCAAGTACTATTTTGGCCTCCTTCATGCAATTCTTTGATTTAAATTTATCACTGTGGCTTTATTTGGCAGAAAACCCCAACATGTAATACTGTGAAATAAACAGGGTGTTAGTGTCTGTTCCCAGGGTGTGATGGATAAGGCATGGGGTCCTGATCACTGGAGAGAAGACATTAATAGGTAATAATGCATTTGAGATAAAGGCAAAGATAAACATGTCAGGAATGTAGGAATGTAGTAACAAAAATGGTAAGAATGTAGAGAATGATCTAAGCTGTGCATAGCTGGGCAATCACGATACACTTCATGGAACAGTTGGCATTTGAGATGAGCCTGTCAAATTAACTAATATGGAGGCTTACTGTTCCAGAAGACATGACTCTGTGTAAAGGGGGTTACTGGTAGGTTTTAGTAATAGCTCTGTTTTTTATTTATTTGTTTGTTTCCCTTTTAACCTCTCTGGAGCCAATTACATCATCTGGTAAGTTGACTTTTACAATAATCCCACTACCAATAAGCAGACTGTAAAAGTTAACATGGTAGAAGTCTCCTCATGGTTTTTCTTTTTGCCTTCCTTCCTGTTTTTTGGCCTTAGGATTTGGGCCATGTTCTAGGCATTACTTCTCTTAAGGCAGAGTGAGGATTCAGTGGGACTGAGGTATTGGCTAGCTTGGAATTGCAGTTTTGATCTGTGTCATTATTTACTGGAAGTATAGTTAGGTCTTAGGTCTCTACTAGCTGTAACCAGCAGAAAAACCTTTTCAGTGGCTAAGCAATTTGACCCGTGTGAATATTTTGTTAATCGTTTATATTCATGTTTCTGATATAAGAAAGGGAGGTGTGAATTAGGCATTGTTTTTATATCCAGGATAGTTTCTGCTCTTGTTAGATTCATCAGGAAAAATTTCCATTACTGTCTGTTCCTAGGGCAGACCCTTGGACTTTTGCAATGCTTACCTCTAGTGGGATTTTGAATGCGATATGAAGCTCCCAGCAAGTGCTGCTTTTTTGGTGACTGACTTTTTACACATGTAACATAACTTGTTACATGAGAATCTATGAAAAATCTTTTAAATGAGAAATATCTTAGGTCTTGTGAATAATATGAGACAGGTAGACATCTGCCATCAGTAAAGAGTAAAGCTCAGGTTTATCCTGTGTGGTCACCTAAATTCTAAAAGTAAGGGGCAAGGAAAGGTATAAAACAGAAGAGAAAGCACGTTTATAAAACAGTAAGAAGTCAGCTTGGGCAAAAGAATTGTCTCAGTAAGAAGCAACAAAACTGAAGAAGCCACAGGAGAGAATGTTTGAGCTAGAAGAATCTTGGTGTAGCCAGGGGTTCTAGTGAGAACCCCTCCCTGTGTTCAAGCTGAGCCTGTGAAAAGTAGACCTCTGTATCTTTGTTCAGACTAACATCACTTACCTTCAGTTTTCTTATGCAGAGAATGAAGTTCAAATCAACTGTATATTCTCATACAGAGAAAAATTCAAATGCATGTCAGGTGTTCAAAGAGTAATTGTTAAACACATTGAATTGAAATCTAGTCATTTATCCAATTTTTGCATAAATTTAGATAACTGAGGGTGAAGGATGGTAATTTCTTTGCAGTGTCTGGATTATTGGAGGTAGAAGAGGAGAGGTTTAACTGCAGTATTCTCCCCACCACCCCAAACTGGTGTACCTTTTGCTGATGTTTAAAGTGAAATGGTTGTTTCTGTAATAGCCAAGTAGCTTGTTAGTTAGGTCAGGACCATGCCAGAATCCTTGAAGAACAAGGACATTGACTGTGATGATCTTGGTGACATTAGCTGGTAATCCAGTTTTTGTAAGCAAAGGAAGTGCCCAGAAGATGGCAAGGTTTTTTTTGTTCCCTTGTAGGTGTGGTGGACTACGGTGTCTTATTCACAATATGTATAAGGTTAAAAATTGGCTTGGTTCATATATGTGCAATTAGACATGTTGAATAAAGATGTAGATCAAATTAGTGAGTAAAATAGGTATAAGCAAGTAAGTAGAATGGGCACAGAGTAGATGTAATGGTATTTTATTAATATCTGACCCTTTGGTTCATTTTCCTACTTGAAAGGTAAAGCGTAGAAATTAAAGACCAAAGATGAACCCTAACACTTCCTTGAAAGGTAGAGCCTAGAAATTAAAGACAACCATGAACCCTAACATTTCGGCAAGGCAGGAGCAATCATGTGCTTGAGCTAGTCTTGGCTACAGAGTGAGAGCTTGTTTCAAAATCCAAAATCAAACAGGCAGCCAATCAAAATTCAATCCTCATAAGGAGATGATGATGCCTTCTACATCAGAGACTTTAAATTATCCCACTGGTGACCTCTGTTTACCCCCCAAAATTTATGAGAATCTGGGTATATATGTGTGTAATAAAAAACTATATAATATAGTTCTATAAAGCAAACACTGATAAGAAATCAGAGAATTTGCTTTAAAACAATTCTTTGTCATATATATACTTTACCATTTATTCAAAACAAAAGCAAATTTGCATAGTACTAAGATGGTTGTGTTTGTCTGTTTTTATATATAGAATTAAATTCTGGCTGGTATTTTATTCTGCAGGATATGAAGCATTGTCAGGGTTTCTTAGAGTTATATATTTTGATTTCATAATTGTTAGTGCTGAGAACACCACTTCACACAAATATGAAGTAAAAAATGGCAAAGGACACTTATGAAAGTTTTGGAAATCTTTGCAAATTCTTTCTTAATCATAATCTAAAATTAAATGAAACTCAAATCAGCAGCTCAAACAGCAGTTTTTAAAATAAAACATTCTGCTACAAGACAATCTAAAGATGACACTAATTTAACATTTAAATATTACAATAGGTAATATTAAAAGTCTTTGTTTTCTACAATGAAACCATTCCACATCTATAAAGCTGTGAAGCTTTGTGGATGTTGTAGAAAACTAGAATTCATAGCTCTGCATTCTTGAATCTGAACTGAGACGTCTCAGTTAACAGGCGTTGGTGTTCCATGTTTGGGACCACAGTACACACAGTACCAATGGTCTATGTTCAGAACTCAGGGCTATGTTGTCAGGGAGTGAGACACTGGTAGGCACAATCAGGGACACCTGGGGTTCACTATGTGCTTGATTATGAATACATTTTTTTGTCATTGTGTGTCTGGAAAACGTTTACTGTTGTCAAAATGTTTTGAGACCCTCACAGCTAGTTGCATGACCCACAGTTTGAGAAAGATGTGTTCTAGGTCACTAGTAGTAGAGGTGACTTGGCTCATCCCAGTTGCTTAGCTCTGAATACATAGGTATTATGCAGGCTGAGGCACGAGGATCCCAAGTTTAAGGCCATCATGAATAATTTAGTGAGACTCAATCTTAACAAACAGAAGCACATCTAAAAGAGAGGGCTGGTGGTTTAGTTTAGTGGCAAAACATTTGTGTGGCATGCAATAGCCTTTATATTGAATTCTCAGGACTAAAGACAACAAATAAATAGAAAAACAAAGCACACAGTTCACCTAATTTTTTAAATCAAATTTTCTTTATTAAATTTATTCTTTGACTAGTTCATGTATCTGTATAACACATTTAGAATACACTCCCACCCATCTCATCCCCCTCCCATCCCTGTCCATCCTCTCTCTACACGCCCCTCATCCCTCTCTCTCTTTTCATGTGTTTTTCTTTCCTTTTGTGTTCTACCAGGTTTAATCAGGGTTCCCCAAGTGAGCATGAGAGTGAAAGTATTGGAGGACCTAACAGTGGCTATGTTACGGAATACTCCACCTCCCCCAGTCTCCACACACAGCCAATACTTCCACAGAGAGGTAAAGGGCCACATCAGCCATACCACAGTTCAGGAATGAATGCTGACAGCCTACCTCTATAAGCCCAGTATAGGTAAATATGAGTTATTATGAGTTAATGAGTGTAATGTCTGTGTCATACCCAGGAGACAGCATTTCACAGTCTCTTCTCCAGTCATCCAGCTCTTACATTTTGTTTGCTGTTGGTGCTGCACTTAACACTGTTTTTCTAGCAGTTGGATTACAAGTGTGGCAACACTATGGGCCAGCTTCATGTGGGTGCTGAGACTCAAACTCAGCTCCTTGTGCTTGTGTGACAAACACTTAGCAGTTGTCAGATTACCTTTTCTTTTTAGCTTTAAAATCATTGGGTCATCATTATGACATTTTGAGTGAAGAGCGCACAGGTTTAAACCAAATCAATCTGTTCCTGAGGGCGCATACTAGGCATCCAGCCTCATCAAGAACATTAGAATGACTGACACATTAGAATGTGTCTAAGCCTTGCCTTGTTTCTGTGGCTTCTGAATGCTCTGATTTTCGCAAGAACTCCAGAGAAAGGACAGATTAGAAAAAAGTGGCTCCCCTACCAAGTTTGACAGCATGTTTTAAATGTATGTTTGCCGACTCAGGAGGGATCCTCAGCACTCTTGTTTTTAGAACTGGTCACTTTGCTCTAGGATCTACTTTAGCTCAGGAGAGGAGAACAGGAAAGAATGGATTGTTTCTAAGTAAAGAGCTACTTAGAAATATTTGCCCAAACACACTGTTGGTGACATGGGAGCTGGTGACAATCTGTCCTGCATATTTCAGTAGGTGGGTTTTGCATTTACTTGATGTCACCTTTCATATCTTCCATTTGAAAAGAAAAACCAGAACCTGCATCCAGGTAGCACTTGGGTTTTCTATGTATTCCCAGGTTCTGAAGGTGAAAAACAAACGTTAACGAAGAGATGTGTTCTCTTCTTCATCTGAATTCTTAGTACACATCACAATACCTATGTAATTATGTAGCTGGAAATCAGAAGCTATGCATGTAAACTGACTGCTTCAGAGTGCTGGAGCCAAGCAGGGCGTGGTCAACTGGAAAGAGCTTTGGAAGTAAAAGCCCCCAGTTGAGAGAAGGTGGAAGAGGAAGCCGGGCTCTCGTGCAGTTCCTGGACCTGTGGCATGGTTAGGAAGGACCAGGCGGTTGGAAACCCTCCTGAGCGCTGCTTCTACACCCTTTTCTCCCCCTGAACAAAACCTTTTTCTGTAAGTGATTTTTAGATAATAAATATTACTTAATGTATATCTCACGGCGGGTTATTTACCGCAATATAATTATACTGAGTTTCTGGCTAAGTTTTTGTCAATTTGACACAAGCCAGAGTTATCTGAGAGAAGCTTAAATGAGCAAATGTCTCTATAAGATTAGGCTTTAGGCAGGTCTGTGAGGTATTTCTTAATTAGTGATTGATCTGTCTAGGAGGGTCTGGTCCATTGTGGGCAGGCACATTCTGGGCTGGTAGTCCTAGAGAAAGCAGGCTGAGCAAGCCATTAGGAATAAGCCAGTAAGCAGTTCCCCTCCAAAGCCTATATCAGCTCTTGTCTATAGATTTCTGCCTTGCCTTCCCTCGATAGACTATGATTCAGAATTCATAATCTAAACAAACCCTTTTTTCTCCAAGTTGCTTTTTATTGTGGCATCTTATCACGGCAAGAGTAACCCTAAGGCAGTCCTTCTTTCTGTTTTACCTGGCCATGCTGCTGTTTCTGTGACTTATTTTCTTTGTGTCACTTGTTTCTTTTATAATCCCTAGGTCACACTGGCCTTCACAATGCTCCCTTTGTTTATAGCACTACCATTTCTATCTTGAAGAAGAACCTTCACGCAGCTGAATTTATCAACAAAAATTACTTCTTTCCTCTGCTTTTCATTCATTTTATTAATTAGAAGTTTGTGATATTTTCATGGTGTAGGGTAAAAGGGCCAGCCAAGGAAACCCACCCTGGCCCTGAAACAAGAGCCAGTAAAAGAATCCCACCCTGGTCCTAAAACTAGAGCCAGTGAAAGAAACATATCCTAAACCTGAACCCAGAGCTAATAAAAAAAAAACACACCCTGTCCTTGAACAAAATCCAGTAAAAGAAACACTTTGGCCTTGAAACCCTAACCAAAGAAACACACTCTGGCCCTGAAACCAGACCAACTGGACATGAAACTGACCAATCACTGATCAGGAAAACCAATCAATCCCTAAGCATGAAATCTATCCAATCTGAGTTTATCTAATCTCAAGGAGCTCAAAATCTGACTAATTCCCTTCCTTAAAAAAAATCTCCCTGGAAAAACTCCAACCCTAGAAAGCCCTTTATAAGGCCCCCTGCTTGTTCAGTAGGCATCTGCTTTTCTCCACCCTGGCAGAGGCAGCCACCCTCTTGGGTTCCTCGTTGAAAGAGTTCTGGGTGAAGATCTTCTTTCATGGGTATGAAGCAGAATCTCTGCTGGAAGGCTCCCTGAGAAGAACAAAGCAGAAGAAGCAACTCACACCTCTGCTGGGAAACTCCCTGGGGGCCGAGCAGAAGTAACATTTTGCTAGAGCTGGAGCAGATTGCTGTATTTCTGTAGAGGTTTTCCCCTTAGCAGAATGAAGCAGAAGTAGCATCTTGCACATGAGCTGAGAAGAAAACTGATACCTGTGCTGGTAAACTTCCCTCAGGAGCAGGATTGCTACATCATGTGGGGAGACTATCCCCCATTGGATGCAAACTTTAGGCATAACCTGACTTCCTGAGAAGTCGGGATAACTTTCTCCTCACAGCTGTATAATGTGGGATGTGTTTCTGTATACGGTGAATGTACTTTACTATCATTTGCTAATAATAATAATAATAATAATAATAATAATAATAATAATAATAAAAGCTGTTTTGGCCTATGGCAAGACAGTTTAGAGGTAGGTGAGAAAGTCCAAGCAGAAATAAAGACTAGAAAGGACAGAGTCAAGGAAAAGCTCCCCAGAAAGCAGAATGTAATGAGAAACAGATAAAGCCACAGAGCAATGTAGCAATACATAGATTAATAAGAATAGGTTGAATTAAGGTATAAGAGCTAGTTGGTAATGAACATGAACCATAGGTCAAACAGTTTATAATTAATATAAGCCTTTGTGTTATTATTTAGTACTAAGTGGCTGAGGGATTGTGGGTCTGGACCTAAGCTGGGCCAGAAATTTCTGGCTACCACTATAAGTATCCAGGGTACCTTTTTTTTTTTTTTTTTCACAGCCTGACTTCCCAACAAGTCAGAACATCTTTGTTCAGAGTTTTAGTAATCCAGGATACCCCCTCTTTGCAACTGTAGGTATTTTCTGACTTTCTGACAAGTCAGGATACCTTTCCCTCTGGATCCATAACACTTGCACATGCTATTCCTAAATTTCTTACCAT
Source organism: Sigmodon hispidus (assembly GCA_004025045.1). Lineage (NCBI taxonomy): Eukaryota > Metazoa > Chordata > Mammalia > Rodentia > Cricetidae > Sigmodon > Sigmodon hispidus. The sequence continues at coordinate 32,835 of PVIH01001733.1, read as the reverse complement.
GCTGGAAGATTTAAGAATTTAAACATTTGACCTTGGGAAAGATCCAACTAACAGCCTCTTGCATACAAATGTGTATGAGATGATGAACCATTTTTACTCTGCATTTGGTGGACTACATTAGGTAATCTACTATGCTTGGAGATAAAGCTATGGATGCAGAATGGCTTGTCTTTCTCTGGAAATGTCCTAATAACTTAGGGTAGGAGGAGCTCTTTAGAATAAGACCCAGACCACTGTTTGTCCTGTTGTATACTGGTTTGGTCTCTAAAGCAATAATTCTCAACCTGTGGGTGGCAACTCCTTTGGGGGTCAAATGGCCCTTTCACAGGGACTGAATATTAGATATTCTGAAAAACATATTTACATTACAATTTATAATCATAGCCAAATTACAGTTACAAAGTAGCAATGACATAATTTTATGGTTGGGGGTCACCACAGCATGAAGAATGTATTAAAAGGTGGCAGCGTTAGGGAGATTAAGAACCATGACTCTCCAGTTTCACAGGCTAGAAGCTTGATATGTGTTGCTTTTCTTTCACAGAATTTTGCCCCTAAAGCATACAACTCATTAAATCCTTGTCATTTTCTTTTTTTTTTGCTTTTCCATATATAGTGTCCTCATGCTGTCCTTGTCTGGCATTCAGAGTGGATATGACTGTCCCTTGACAGTATGGGGTTAGATTTCCAGTGGACTGGTTGCCTTACCTGAGATAGCTGCTATTAAGGAAAAACCACCTCACATGCTTGGCCTCCTTCACCTGCATGCTATCAGCTCCTGTGTTAGGAGCCACTGGGTGGTTCTCTTCAGGTGTGACAGCTTGAACTTGTACTTTCCAGTCTCTAAATCTGTGAGTCCAGATCAACCTCTTTATTCTGTAAGTGCCTCTTTATTGTGGAGTTTTGTGATAGCAACAGAAAATGGACTAAGAAAGTCACAGAACAGGATTTTTTCCTGAAGAGAATATAAACTCATAGATGGGAAGAAACAAAGAGAAATGGGTGGGGGGAGATCTTTAGAGAAGGGAAAAAAGACAAGTGAGAGCAAAGAATGCTGGGTAAATAGGACAAAATATGTGTAGACATGGGTGGAGTGTCACAGTAAGTGAGATTCATTATTTTGTTCAACTGATACATGTGAATAAAACTGTCTTTAAGAAGTGATGTAAAGAGTTGGAAACCCTTCTTTGTTAATGGAATTCCTGAGCCTATAGTTCCCTTACAAATGTGACTAGATTGGCTGGCCTGCATGCCTTATGGATTATTTGTCTCTATCTCCTTAGCACCAGGATTACAAGCGTGTGATGCCATCTTTTATGTGGCTCTCAGGGATTGAACATCTTTTATGTGTCAAAAACATTTTTCCTGGCTGATACAGACACAAGCTTTCTTGTCATATTTCTTTGGATCACCAGCCCCCAAATAACAACAATTGGGACTTCTTATTAATTATGAAAGCTTGGCCATTAGCTTAGACTTGTCTCCAACTAGTTCTTACAATTAAAATTAACCTGCTTCTATTAATCTATGTTCCACCACTTGGCTTTTTAACTTTTCTCAGTACAGCCTGTCCTACTTGCTCTGTGTCTGCTAGTGACATTCTCATGTCTAGATTCCGCCTCTTCCTCTTTCTCCCCAGAAATACCGTCTATCTTCTCCTGCCTAGCTATTGGCCCTTCAGCTCTTTATTAAACCATTCAGAAGATGCCTTAGCAAAGACACATCTTCACTGTGTACAATATTCTGCAGGAAACCACCTTTCTAGCCTTCTTAGCATTGATTCTTAAAGGCAAGATTTGAACTACTCTCCTGGATTATCTGAAATGTGATTGATTTGGTTTTGTAAAACTACGACAGACAATGTGAAATCAGAGATGTCTTCTAGCTTAAAGAAAACATAGAAAAGGTTTTTGAGTAGTGAGGCAGGGCAGAGTACTGCGGTATTTTTTCAGATCCTTCATGGCTTTGGCATGGCATATCCCCTTCCATCTTGAACTCTGTACTACAACTGGATTTTGAAGTTGGATAAGACAAGAGAGTTGGAATAAATGATCTTAGGTCAGGTAATATAGCAGCTTATTCTCATATTGCTATTTCCATGAATCCCACCTTTGACAGTTCTTTGAAATCAATGCAGAAACTATGAGGGAAATACGCCCACATACCTACTATTAGGTTTCTTCACACAGAGCTGCTGACTTTAACTCAAGAGTGAAGGAAAGTCACATGCTCAGTGTTCATTGTAAGCATGCCTTTGAGGGTTTAATGAAGGTGTGGTTCCTTAAAATTTGTTTCAGTGTTATCTTCATACATAATAAAAAAAAAAGCATGTCTCTTTACTTCTTATACTTGACAATGCAAAACCATTTACTCTTTCAGGGAAGATTACGCTGTGGATTTCACTCCCATTTTTCACAGTCTGGGATGTCATGAAGGTTGTCCAAGGTTGTTCTAGAGAATCTAGGATTATATATCACTGTGTTGATCATAAATCCTGGCTAATCACATGGATTCTGAAAACATTAAATATTGTTTTAGAAGTTATTTCCTATAACTATCCCATAAAGGATATTTGAGAGAAGGGTAAAACTGATTTGATATGTCTAAATAAATTTAATTGATTCAAATAAATTTAAGAAATCAGTTTTTCCCCCTCTGTCTATCAGTTCACCTTTGGAATGACTGAAGCAGGAGGCAGGATCTTTATATCCCTCTGTCAGATGTCCACTGCCCAACAGATTGCTGTATGTCTAGGGCAGGGGAGACCGAGGCTCATCATTTAAGTAAATATTGTTAAATCATTCCTGTTACGGAGAGCTGAACCTCATTAGATCTAGCAAGGGAAGAACACCATTAGCTCTATTTATAACTAACTACTGTTTTCCATTTAAGCTTCAGTGTGATAAATTTAGCAAGTAACACTGAAAACAGCTCATATGCCTGAGACATGGAATTGGATTGCACAACAGCATCAAAATATTACAACAGGATGCAGACTTTATCTATTACTGGTTCACTTCCATTTTTCAGCCTCTGGAACAGAGGAAGCCATCGACACAGTTTTCAAAGTGGACAGATGAGTTCATTAGGTGGGCCAGTACCAGTGATGGGCCTTTCTATTTGTGCCCTTAAAAAAAAGAGTTGCAAAGTCTTGATGAGTTTGAGACTGTTACAACTGCATTTGTAAAATCAGTCTTTAAAAGACAACTTTTTCCACTTCTGTTTATGCTACAACTGGGCACCCAATTTAATATGCTGGAGGTCTCCTGATTGCACAAGCAACGGACCCCTTGTATTTGCAATTAACCACTCACACCCTTGTTTTCCTTACAACCCAAGAGGTTGATTATGTGATTGTAGGTATAATAATTAGCACACATGAAAGGAAAAACTCAGCAGAGGCCTCCTAAGAGCATCCTTTTATTGAAAGCTTTAGACATGGACTAATTAGGTTGGACAGTACAGGAGATGGACCCCAGCATGACCTGTATCAAAAGACATTGCCTACAGTGTCATTGCTTTTATTGGAAAGTCAAAATTGTTTTCCCATAAGGTTTTTGGAGGGATGACTCTCTGTCCATTGCAAATGGCTTGGGGGAATTTCTCACTTCTCAGTTTCATCCTTCTCAATAGAGAACAATGCTGTGGGATGCTGAAAATACCTAAACAAAGGATAACCAAGAGGAATATAAAAAAAATGTACCTACCCACAGCTCTGAGGGCAGACTCATGATGATCACTATGGGTGTGTAGCTAGCCTGGGCCACACAGTGAGACTGCCCTAAACAAACAGTTTGCATCACTTATTAGTCCCAGAAACATGGCAAATTTAGAAAAAAAAATAGGTAGAAAACACTTGAGAACTTTTGGTACAAGTACTTAGAAAATTTGTAGAAAATATTTAGACTATTATAAACATCTAGCTGCAGTCACAAAAAAAGGATGAGTAAACATTCATCTATTCATATAATTACCAGCACTAATAAACTATTTGGCTATACAGGATTTGCATGTAGATCAAAAGTTAACTAAAACTATAGTTAGAATTACCTATGGAGCATTAAAATCTCATTTTTAAAGAGAAAGGAAGAATGAATGTTAATCACTCTAATCAAAAGAGAAGAAAAACAAAATCATAATTAACCAAGGAACTATATAGCATTAGATTAGAAATTAATAAACTACAATGCAGAATATAATGAAATATCAATAAACTTCAAAGATGATTCTGGGGCTGTGGATGTATACTGGTGGTGAGGCATGCGCCTAGCATTCTCGCATCTTGGATTTGTGCCCAAGCAGCATAGAAAATCTTGGTTCTGTGAAACTATAATAATAAGTATAAATATTAATGTGTGCAACAAACATGAAAAATGACACAAATAGCATATTATACTTAATGAAATAATATTATAACAACATAATATTATAATTAAATAAGAAGAGAATTATGAATTATTCTAAAAGTGACTTTGTTACATTTGGGAATATAGAAACAAATGGGCTATTTCTTAGAAAAACAAATTTTATCTTAATGAGCTATAAAAGAAAGGCAAAGGTAAGGTAATAAGTAATTATTTATAGTCGAAATTAGTAGATACACTTCAAGACAACAAGCCCATTAGGTCCAGATGAGTTTTAGGTGATTTTTATCAAAGAAATAAGAAAGGAACCAAACAGTCTCTTTCAGATAATTAAAAAGGAAAGGCAATTTTCCCCAATGAAATCCAGAAATTAGTGTTGCTTTATAATAACCACAGACATAAACAATATAAAAAATAACCAATTTTGCTTTTAAATATAAATGCCAAAACAGTAAATAGAAGCAGAGAAAATAAATTCAACCATGTATGTAAATACTTGATCACCCTAATAAAGAAAAATAAAGTTAAAAAATATATAAACTTTCAACCTCAATGGAATACACTATTTCAATACAATATACATTTTAAAAGAACAAAAACTTCATGGTGGTTCTGATACATTACTTTTGAAAAAGGAGTAAATAAAATTTAGTTTATTTATGAAAACATTGACAGTAAGTTTTAAGAGGGAGTAGATACTCCTAATGATAAAGAAGCCTATTAAGAATCTATAGCAAATATGGTAGACATGGTCAGCTTTTAGTATTATCCTATTAGAACTAAGAAAATTGTATTCACATCAGTTTTTCTACTTGACATCGACAGGGCTAAAACAGTACCAATACAAGCTCACAGCCATTGTGACAGCATGCACAAGATCAGCAGAATTCAATATAGACAAACTATAGCATGGGAAGTGGTGGGCATGGCATCCCACATCTTGTGGAGGAGCTAATGGCAATTGGTGGCTGCTAGGAGAGAAAGAGAGAGTTAATTTTCTTTAATAGTGTTTCCCCTAATAGAGCATCCATGATCGAGTGAAACCACTCGCCTGAAAGTATGAGAGAGAGGAGGGTGTGATGTTGGATTGACAGGGGAGGAGTTGGTGGGCATGAATATAATTAAGCTACACTATGTGAAATTCTCAGAGATTTTATTCTTCCCATATGATGTTTCGTTTGTATGGGCAGTCAGTGATTTACCAACCAGTAGAAGAGTTTTTTTTTAAAAAAAAGAAAGCTTTGTATGAGATCAGTACACAAAAATGAGTGGTATTCTGTGTGTGAACAAGTAAGTGGAATGTAATAAAACAGAACATTTTTAACAGTGTGGAAATAGCATGTCTGTGAACAACTGAGCAGGGGATACAGGGCATAAGAGGTTTGCAGAGTCTTGTTGGGACAATGCAAAGCAGATGAGTAATGGGAGCAAATCCATCTCCTTTACCTATAGCATTGATTCTGTGAGGATAGTGATTCTTGGTCTTTTAATTTAAAATTACAATGACATCTCAACCAAATTCACAATAGATTTTTATGGACACCCTAGGAAAATCTTTTTCATTTCAAAGCAAAGGACCCAGCTGAACCCTGTCTTAAGAAACACAGAACAAACAAACAAAAACCAAAATAACCATAAAGAGCTCAATAAAAGCAAAATCTCACACAAAGCCTATGTCATTAGGTCTAAAAATACAGGCTAGTAATGACAGAGAAACAGGAGCCAAAGACAGATTTAGCTCAGGTAGAAGGCATATGACACAGGTGGGCATGAAAATCATTGATATGAGGGTGTGTGTGTGTGTGTGTGTGTGTGTGTGTGTGTGTGTGTGTGTGTGTATGTGTGTGATGATACAGTGGCTGGAGGCACTTGCTGCCAAGGCTGATCCTTGGATTCACACATTGAAAGGATTGAACCAACTTCTACACATCATCCTCTGAGCTCAACATGCCTACCATGGCATGTGAGCTCTCCTCATAAATTAAATGGATAGATAGATAGATAGATAGATAGATAGATAGATGGTTACAAACCTCAGTGGACAGAGGCGAGGCTGCTCAAGAATAATTATATAACCCACAAAGGAAAAAAAATAAAGCTAGATTTCCTTGTTAACACAAAGAAACAAGTCCAAATTGCAGATGGATTTAACAACAAAACTTGAGATAAACCATTGGCAAATGTCTACAAGGAACTAGGGAAAAGAGTTTCATAATATTATGTTAGGAAGGATTTTTGAAATGAAATGAAAAAACTATGAACCATAAAAATTATATTAAAACCAATACTTCAATGTAGCATCATGAACAAGGTACAGACACATAGAGTTTATTTTGATGGCATGTGCCTAGGCTTCTGGGACCCCATTTTCTGTGTGCTTTGCATATATCATAAATTCTTCATCAGAAAGAATGAAGACTCAAATTACCTCTGTGAGTGTAGAGTACAGAGCAGGGCAGATTGCTTAAGCTAGTCTGTTGTTCAGCTCTCTCTCCCCTCCTGCACCCAGCTGTGATATTATTTATACCATAGATAAGCACTTGCTTCTGGCCTTTTCCAAGTTCAGTTCAGGCCATGGTGCTTTAACTATGCTGAGAGTGTTTGGGACTTACTACAGACAGAATTATGACTAAGGAGTGCATTTGCCCCTGTCCCCCAGAGGCATTCTCTCCTCTCTGAGGTATCATGATGTAGTTTATTGGGCTTGTGACAAAATGTCTCTTAGGAGTAGATGTTTTTCCATTTCCATAATATGACTTACAGTCAGTGTGCCAATTTGTTTATGTATATTGAAAATGCCTACTCAGTGTTGATTCAGCTTGTGAGTCTGCACAAACAATCCCTCCAACAGTTTGATTGGTACCTAATTGGGACCTTCTCCTATTTCACAATTCCCCAATGCTGTTAGTGCAAACATCCCTGAGCATGATGAGTAGGTGAAGACCTCTTTTACCTATGATTTGAATATCTGAGAGTCCTTCCCATCACCTGTGCATTTGACTTCATATCAGGGTATGTCCTCTTCTACAAAGACACTTCGCATTTTACTAGGCCATCCAGCTGTAGAGCAAGAAAAGGGTGAATTTATGGTTAACAGACAGACTCTAGCTGCCCATGGATGAAGTGGGATGATGAAATTAGTTGACTGTGTGCTACTGGGAGATGGTCTAAAAGTATGCAGTCAAGTACATCACCATGGTTCTTTCAGGATATGATTGGACTAGTACAGGCTTGATGAGATGAAATCACAGGCGATTGCAGGAGGCAGGATGGCTTTTGTCTAAGTTATCTGGCCCTCTGTGGTTTTGAATCATGCCAGACTTGTTTAATGGCTAATTTCAGTGGATTTCCATAAGTTGGTGTGGAAGTCTTTGGGAAAATGCAGCGAATTAGAAGATTTATTCATGTCAACATGTTGCTGTCTGAAAGTCTAAAGCCCCTTTTAGCTCAACAGCTTGATCTGCCTATGTCAACATATCGTGGGCATGGCTCTGACCTTTTCACACCACTATCATGCCTGTGGGTCTCTCCTCTGACTTCAAAGTGTCTTCACTCCCAAAGACACAAAGCTGAACACACTAGATTGCTTTGCCTCTGGGGAGTTACAGAGAGCTGAGCTGCTTGGTGATTTGGATCTTATTTGCCAGGTGACCTCTAGCCTATGATCTCTGGGGTACATCTTTGAAAACCCAGATCCTAGCATCCAGTAGGATGTGGGCAATTCTGAGGAGTAATGTACTCTCCAGCCTTCCCCTATAGTTCATCCTACTTGTCTGTCCTGGTCCATGCTGTTAGTGTTTTCTCCTGAGAGACTCTCCCTTGAATGTCACTTGCACAGATATCGGATTCTCAGCATCTGTTTCTGGGCAACCAGCCTGATGCATAGATGGTTTATTGGAGCTGAAGATGAGAAGGGCTTGGGCATTTAAAATAACTAAAAGCAAATTCACCCAGGGAAGAGGGATGGGAATGAAAGGCCTAATTAGAAAATCTCTGTACCCCAAGAAAGATCAAGCCACTTAACAGCTTTGCCTCTGGACCATCTCTGTCTCAGTTACTAGGTAATTTCCTCTGTTCTTGGGATTTATTTAGCTTGTGAAGATAGCCAGGGTACTCCTTTCTTGGAGCTATAAAGTCTGTTGTGGTATTTCTTTCTTGAAGCTATGTTCTTCCACTTCTCAGCTAACTTTAAATGATTCTAAACTTGTGGTTTTCTCCGGAGATAGACTTTATGGTCCCTGGCTTGCTCTACTACTTGTGAACACTTCCCAGATATCATCTGGTTTGGGGAAGCACGGATGTTTTATGGGGGTATAAACTCTCTACAGCAGTTAAGTCTCCAGTCATCTGAGGGACATGCTATGGTCTTATACTCACTTGAAGAATTTCCTCTTTGTTTATAGACATACATGTAGGAAAAGTTAAAAGCCTGGATTGAAATGATAAACATCTTTAAGATGGTGGTTTCTCCTTGGGAAGCAAAGAGTGGTATAGAGTGATGGTGATTCTGTTATAACGAACTATTAATATACTGTGACTATTGAGTTACATGCATTACATTATAGTATTTAAGCTGACTGGTAGAAACATAAATGTTATAAAAAATTTCCTACAAACATTTGTAAGTGAGCAAGTGATGGGCTAGGGAGGAGCATGGAGGAGGAGAGAGATGCCATTTGCTAAGCTGCATGGTTACCTGCCCAGGGCATGAAAGCTGCTACCCAGTAATATGATGGTTTGGAAGCTTAATCATTGATGGAAATGTTGCATATGTGCTCTGTCATATATGGCAGCAGTCAGTCTTAGAATATTATTTAGATAATTTATAGATTGAGAATAAATGTTCAGTGTCTTGGTTGCAGACATATCTTTTGAAGTGTTTAAGACCTGCTTGGAACAATGCAACTCTCAACTGAAGTCCAGAGAGGCAGATTCGGAGAATTGGAGCCCAGCCTATGGTTATTTAAGTTGATTGTTATTGAATATCTATAATTTAGAAGGTTGTATACTATCCAACAATGAGTCTGAACAATGAGTAAGGCCCTGATTCTTGCTTTTGATTATCTTCTCCATTTAGGTGTATGGGTCACACATATATATAAAAAGATTTGACTATAAATGAATTTCAAATTAAATGTACTGTAAATATTTTTCACATGTATATGTAAGTGCACATGGATGTCTTTTGCATTTCTCAATTCTTAAGTTTAACATATTCCAGTTGAATCCCCCACGTACTCTACAAAACTACTTCCTTAGTGGGTTTTCTTCCCATGGTCTACATTTTACCCATTAATAAATACTATTGGTTTTATTTATAGCCTTAGTTCATTTTGTGCTGCTGGAACAGAATGCCAGAGACTTAAGTAATAGCTAAAAAATAGAAGAGACTGGTTGGGGGTTCAATGTCAAGGATCCAGCATCTGGCAATGGCTTTTCTGCTGTGCTATCCTATAATAGAAGGCAGAAGGACCAAAAAAGACAACCATTTTAAAGGGACCATATCCTGTGGGCAGAGCCCTCATGATTTGATCACGTGTTAGAGGTCCCACTTTCTGATATATACCATTACTTTTTCAGTTACATTTCCACATGAGTTTTAGAGGGGACCAAACATTCAAACCATTATAACTTTCAAGTACATGCCAAGTCCACTCACTTAAACCATGTGTTACAGTGACCATGATCCATGGTCCAAGTGTTCCAGGCCATAATCATTTGTGACCTGCAACACTGGAGAGTCTCAGAACTAGTGTTTTTCCATCTGTCATTCCTAAGCGTGTGACATGGTTATCATTAGCCTTTTCTTAATTTTGGGTGTCTTTAGATTTCTGTACTTCAATTGTCTTCATTTTGAGGGGTGATGTATTTTTAGTGTGGGTAGACTTTTGACCACTTCCCTGAAGGCTTTGTACTTTTATGTCTCTTGGGAAGGGTAGCACATGTCTTTATTAGCCATTATCATTATTCCTGGTTGTCTTTAGAAAACCAGTCACTGAGCTGTAAAATTTTAAAATAATACTTAATGATTGTGCTAATCAAGTTAGATAGTATTCAGTCACCTCTGAGCTGAGAAATCTGAGGAATAATTCTGGGGGGAAAAAGCTGGAAACGTGTTCCTGACCAATCTTTTATTTAAAGTATTCTTTTTTTCTTCCAAAGATGGGGTTTGAGAGCCATCTGTCACCAAAAGATCCTGAACACAATGAAGTAAATGTGTTTGCAGCTTTAAACTCTGTCTTAGTGCATCTGGAAAAGAATTTATTGAGGACCAATGTACTCAGCTTGAAGTGAGCTAATTCAAAGGACAAGCATTGACCTTGTATTTAGAAAGATCCCTTCCCAGTGACAAAGTTAGAAATGAATGCAACTCTCTTCTGTATCTGGCATGAAGATATGATGAAGGTGTTTAGGTCACATTAGAATGCTAAACAGCCATTAATATCCACAGCATGGAAAAAATAATTGTCAGAATGATTTTACATTGAGTTTTCTCTTACACTTCCATTCTGCAAGAGTATCATTTGCCAGTTTGACTAAAATGTTATGATTTGGTAACAGGTGTTGAAACAGAAAGCTGTTAATGGTGCCTGCCATAAGATTTAGAGGTTATAAAAAGTCTTACATAGTTTACATTTTCCCATGGCATTAAATCATTTTGAAGGCAAGAAATGCTTCTCCTTAAACCAACTAAACATTTGCCTAGAGAATGACATATAGTCAAGACTCTGATTCTCAGTTTATTTTCCACTTGTAAACAGGAGTGTGGACATTTGCCTTTAAACTGTGATATGTATTTGTCCTTTAACTGATATCTTTTTCTCTCTATCCTTCCGGTTGAGATATTCATAAGCTGGGGATACCCATAAGGGGATATCCATAAGCTGCTTGTCAATTTGAGCTTTCATTTGTTTATTGCTAAGGAATATGTCTGAGTGTAAGCTAATTTCTTCAGTCACACCAGACTTTTTTGCCACATCTCACTATAGGAACACTTTACAGAGTCACCTCTCTCCATCTGTTATCCCACTGTAGAACTTGTGGAGACACTCCTGTGTGGAGGGCTCCACTGAGATCAGTACATATGTCATTTGCCTTAGGGATTTGTTTGATCTACACTTACAGGCCCACTGATGAATGCAAGATTAAACCTTGCTTTTATTGCTTTGCAAGGAAAATAAGTTTCAGTTAGTTTTTTTCAAAGTCAGAGTAGATAGATATCAATGGTATTTTTTGATGTGCTTTGTCTAAGTTTATGGTTTCCTTGTGTCTTAGTTACTTTTTTTATTGCTGTGAAGAGGCACCTTGATCAGTACAATACACACACACACACACACACACACACACACACACACATACACACACACACACACACACACACACACATACACACATTTAATTGATCATGAACTTGCTTAAAGTTTCAGAGGGTAGTCCATGACCATATGGGAAGTAGCATGGCAACAGGCAAGCAGGCATGGTACAGTAGCTAAGGATTTGCATTTCATCTATAAACCAGAGAGAAAGAGAGAGAGAGAGAGAGAGAGAGAGAGAGAGAGAGAGAGAGAGAGAGAGAGAGGAAGAGAGGGAGAGAGACACTGAGACTGACTGGGGGTGGAGTTTTGAAGCCTTAAATCTCACCCCCAATGGCATACCTCTTCCATCAAAGACACACCTCCTAATTCTTCCCCAAATAGTTTCACCAATTATGAATCAAGTATTCAAATACATGAGCCTACTCTCATTCAAATCACCATACCTTGTCTTTGTGCAAAGAGGAATACTACATACATACTAAAACAATTTTTGAAAATAAAAAAAATCTGCAAAATCCAAGAGAAGACATTGGAAAACTAACTTATTTTTGTCACATGTAATTTTGCCTTGCAGCTTCTTATAGTCATAATCAGTCCATGGTAAATTAATACTGGATTTACTCAATATATAATATTTGATGATGTATAAAGAGATTACTTCTAAGACAATATGTTCTGCTGAAGGAGACATGAGCATTGTAATATATAGGTGATAAGTGGCAGCCACTCCAGCCAAGGAAACAGGTAGGCTAACTGTAGATCTTTACCTCCCCCTTCTCCCCTACAAATCCAGCTCTCCAGTCTTATTCCTAGATCTGTAGCACACCACCTGCTGTGACCCCCTTTCTCTCTGCCCCAAACTTCAGTGGATCCCACAGAACTACTCCAAATATCCTTCTTTATCACTCTATTCCATGTTCTAGCTCCAGCCATTCCCTAGGGACCAGCCAAGCCTGCCAGAGAAGGAAGTAGGCCCACTTAGCAGATAGGATAGTTTCAGAGCTTCACACACCCTCCTCTCCCCCAAATCCAGTCCCCGAGTCTCATCCCCAGTTCTGTAACAGACTGCCTATTGTGGATTCTCCTTACTCTCTAACTCCATTCGCAGGGGACTAAGCAGATCCTGATGAAAACATCCTGCTTTTTTCCCTCCTGTGGACCTCTTCACCCCATCCCCTCCTAGCCCATCTTCATTCTGAAGTATCAGATTTTAATGCCTAGAAACACATTTTATGCTGAAACTCCAGTGCCCACATCATCAGGATACCAGGATAATTCCCTACTAGGCAACACACAGCCACCACATCCTCCTAAGAACCAGAGAAAGCAACAGAAACCAAGGAACAAAACCTTTAAGGCAGAGACCTTAAAATAGCCTTTAAGAATATGATAGAGGTCCTTAAAAAGGAAATGAAAAAATTCTTTAAAGAAATTCATGAAAACATAAGCCACAGAAGAAAATGAGTAAAATAATTTAAGACCTGAATTTAAAATAGAATCAATAAAAAAAAAACCCCACAAACTGAGGGAAATCTTCAAATTCCGTTTTAAGATATCAAACAAGCCTCACCAACAGAATATAAGAGGTAAAAGACAAAATCTCGGGCACTGAAGACATAATAAAAGATTTGGGTACTCTCATCAAATGAAAAGTTAAATCCAAAAAATTTCCACCATAAAACATTCATGAGATACTATGAAAAGATCAAATCTAAAAGTAATAGAAATAGACAAAGAAGATAAAACATAGGTCAAAGGCCTAGAAAATATTTTCAACAAAATCATAGAAGAAAAACTTCCTAATTTGAAGAAGGAGGTTCCTATAAAGGTACAAAAAGCTCACAGAGCACAAAACAGACTGGACTAGAAAATAAGTTACCCTAGGTACATAATAATCAAAACACTAAATATACACAATAAAGTAAGTATATTAAAAGTTATCAGGGAAAAAGACTAAGTACCATATAACATTTGACCTCTCAATGGAGGCTCTAAAAGCCAGAAGGGCCTGGAAAGATGTTCCACAGATTCAAAGAGACCACAGATACCAACTCAGAATATTATATTTTTCTATACCCAGCCAAACATTCAGTTATAGTAGATGGAGAACATAAGACATTCCACAATGAAACTAAATTTAAGTATTATCTATTTACAAGTCCAGTCCTACAGGAAAAACTCCAACCTAAAGAGGTTAACAACAATTAAGAAAAAAGTAATAAATAATCCAATACCACCATATAAAAAGATAGAAAAAGCCCATATCACAATAACAAAGTAACAGTAATTAACAAACATATTCATTGATACCTCTCAACATTAATGGTCTGAATTCCTCAATAAAAAGACACAATAACAGGATGGTTGCAAAAGGGAGATCCATCCTTCTGTTGCCTCCAAGAACCATAACTTAATATCAAATATGAACATCAGCTCTAAGCAAATAGACCTAGGATCAAGCTGGTGTAGCCATTTTAATATTTGACAAAATATACTTCAAACGAAAATCATAAAAGATAGGGAAGGATACTGCATACTCATTAAAGGTAAAATTCACCAAAAAGACATTGCAATGCTTAACATTTATGAGCCAAACACAAGGGTTCCCAGGTTCATAAAAGAAATACTAATATAGCTAAAATTACATATTTACCCTCACACACTGATAATGGGAGATTTCAGTACCTCACTCTTGCCGATAGGTTATCCAAACAATAAATGAACAGAGAAATGTTGGTGCTAATAGTCATTATATAAGCCAAATGGACCTAACATATTTACAGAACATTTCATGCAAACACATACCACACACACACACACACACACATATTACATACTATATATTATAATGGTAAGTAAATATATACGTACACACACATATATACATATGTGTATATGTATATGTTCTCAGCACCTCATGGAATTTTCTCTAAAACTGACCACATATTCAGAAACAAAACAAGTCTCAACAGATACAAGAAGATTAAGATAATTCTCTGCCTCCTAACTGACATGTTGAAGCTGTGTTTCAACAACAGAAACAACAGAGAGCTTACAGACTCATGGAAACTGAGAAACTCCTGCTGAAAATAAAAATGGATCAAGACAGAAATTAAGAAAGAAACCAAAAACTTTCTAGAATTAAATGAAAATGAATACACTCTAAAACAAAAAGAAATCACAGCCAAAAGGGGCTGGAGAGATGGCTCAGTGGTTAAGAGCACCATCTGCTCTTCCAGAGGACCCGGGTTCGATTCCCAGTACCCACATGGCAGCTAACAACTGTCTGTAGTTCCAGTTCCAGGCAAACACCAATGCAAATAAATAAATAAATAATAAATAAATAAAGTTAAAAAAAAAGAAATAACCAAACTCAGGGTGAAATCACTAAAATAGAAACGACAAAAAAAAAAAAACCCAAATTACAAAGAATCAGAGAATAGGCTCTGAGAATATCAATAAGATTACCAAACTTGTATCCAAATTAACCAACAGGTAGATAAAAATATCAAAATTAACAAGAGGAAATGGTAAATATTAAAACAGGCATCGAAGAAATCTAGAGAATCTTAAGGATATACCTTAAAACCTATACTCCACCAAATTAGAAAATCCTGCAAAAGATAATTTTTTGATACATACCACTTATCAAAGTTAAATCAAGGTCAAATAGACTAATCACTCCCAGTGAAACATTGGCATTTGTTAAAAAGTATTCCAACACAAAAAACAGCCCAGATCCAGAAAATTTTAGCATAGAATTTTACCAGACTTTCCAAGAAGAGTTAATGCCAATATGCCTCAAATTATTCTGCAAAATAGAAACAAAATGAACACTGCCCAACTAGTTTTTAAGGCTACAATTACCCTGCTAACCAAATCATATAAAAGCTCAGTAAAGAAAGAGTATTACTGACCAGTTTTTCTTATGAACATCAATGCAAAAATACTTAATAGAATACTTACCCAGCAGTAGATGGCCCAACAAACTAAACAGCATTTTTGGAGGCTCCTTGTCTTATAATGTCATGTCTGGACTTTCCCTTTATTTTTTTAAATTTATAATGTTTCTTTCTTTTTATATTATTTATATATAGCTTTTCTCCCTTTTTCTTCTAGTGGATTTTTGCGTATATATTATGTCTTCTGATGAGATTTCTGAGTGTGTGGATGAGTGGGTCTCTGCATTTATGTCTGTTTCTTGTGCCTTTTTCTGGACTCTTTCCCATCTGTTCATTTTGATCTATTCTGAGGATAGTTTTTGTTTTATATTACATTAATTATATTTTATTATTATCTCTTAAAAGCCTTTTTGCTTTCGAATGAGAGACAGGGTTTCTGGATGGGAGGGGAAATAGTGAGGAATTGGGAAGAGTAGAGGGAGGGAAATCCATAATCAGGATATGTAAGAAAAATCTCTTTTCAATAAAAGAAATAAAAGTGAAGTGCCAATGACAGGGGCACTAATATTCAAATCCTCCATTGCTTCTCCACATTTCCTAGTCCCCTCTTATAGGTAGCATTTAACCGGCTGTGGCCAATGCCCTGTGACTCATGTGATCTGAGTCAGTGCAGACTTTAAGGGTGTGCATGCATTGGCTGTGTTGTCCATTTCTGCTGTGACAACCTTGGGTGTTATGTGCAAGTAGTCATGGTGATACTACAGGTAATGTAGTATCCTTTTTCTTGTACTTTAGGTACAAGAAATACCTCTCTTACTATTCTAGGCTGGGCATCTTATCAGAACCAAACTAATCTGTGTTGAGCCACTGCATTTGAGGTCTTCATTTTACCAGCATACTTTGCTCAATAAAATAATTTTCTTTTGAGAGATAATGTTTCTGAGCTTCTTTTAACACACCATCTAATGCCAAATGCAGACATTTAAGAACAGGGTGTACATCCCTCTGCATGGAAAAGAAGGGAACCATATTACATTTAAGCTTATCAAAAATCTGAACAAGCTGTCCTTATTTGCACATGTAAGATGGATAATGAGATTAATAAGAAAAAAACCTTTAAGAAAGCACATTATGAATAGAAAATACTGTCTGATTTTTCTTCTTTTCTAAATATACCACACAGATGTGAAGGCACCTGGTCATCTTAGGAATCAAAATTGTGATGGTCTGATGTAGAGATTCAGCAGTGGGGTCCAGTCCCCTGCAGCTGTTTCTGATGCACGGTTCATTGTCTGTCTCAATTAGAACCTCCTCTTTTGCCATACCATTTCCTCTTCTGTGGCTGATTTGATCAAACGTTCTATTGTTTAAGTCCAAAACATAGCTTTACCAAATCAGCCACAGTATTGTTCAAAGCTCGTCATTTGTTACATTATTCTTCATCAATGCTCACAATGCTAATATCTGCAAAGAGTCTCTGAATCTCTAATGAAGCTTTTCAAATCCACTCAACTACAAGTAGTCTGTGAACAGAGCTTTCTTCCTTTTACATTTTTTTAAAAAGAAAATCAAAACGATTCAGTCTTGTATGGGTCATGGCAATGCCAAACAGATGCAAATAAATATTAAAGTAATATATTTTTTGTTTGGATCACAGCCCAAATTCTTTGCCCCAGAAAATTACTCAAATGCTGTAGTGCACATGTGGTTTATATTTAAGGTGTAATGAGCTGTTCAAATGGAGAAGGGCAGGCAACCATATTAAAAATAAACATCAAATTTTAACAAAGACACATCCACTTAGATTGCAAATAGCCCTAATGGTTTCAGCTTATTGCAGCTACTTCAGTGTGTAGCATCTTTGATTGGAAGCCAGTTTCCAGTTTCGATGTCTCTTAGTGAAGCTGAAAAGGTTGCTGCGTATACTTCTTTGATGAAATAATTATTCAACATGATCATATTGCAATTGTGATCACAATCCATAATGAGAGAGTAGAAACAAGTGTAGTCTGGGGACAAAAATGGGATATGAACATCTGAGATTGTCTAACACTCATGACTCCATCTATCCACGGAAGTTCATCTATTCATGATAGGCATAGTGATGAAGCTCACTGACTAGTCCTGTGATGCTCAGCTCTGTGCTATGATGCCATTATGTTATGTAGCACTGTTTGGAAAGCCTGAAGAGAAGCACTTGGCATACTCTGCTCTCCTTATTTAAGATGTATGGACACCTACAAGGCAGACAGACAGACAGACAGACAGACAGACAGACAGACAGACAGACACACACACACACACACATACACACACACACAGAGAGAGAGAGAGAGAGAGAGAGAGAGAGAGAGAGAGAGAGAGAGAGAGAGAGAGAAACACACACACCAAAAGACAAATTTTATCATACTTTTTTTCCTTAGCATGTGACCAAGGGAATGATATTTCAAAAATTTCAAAAAAGTGCTTGGATGTTATCTTTGCATGTTTTAGGGTTCCACTGAGCTCCTATATGCCAATTTGGAAATTATAAGTAGTTACCTTCCTTTTAAGTCTTCCAAGTTTTAACCAATAAAGTGCCAAAAAATCCTGAACTAAGTACGCACTAATTTTTACATTTCCTAAGGTCTGGCAGTTGGCAACATTACCTCCCTCTTTCCTGGCTAGAGAATGAGGAAGAAGTGATGTGATTCTCCCAGACTCAATTTGAATGACAAGTATCCAGTTTTGCCAACAGGATAGGAGACACCCAAATAAAGTGGAGTGGTATTCTCTAGGCTGTGTAACATCAGTCAGTGCATCAATTACATTGTCAAATTAATTACTGGCTTCGGTATTAACTATGATCAGAATGATCATTCAGGTGAACCTGGTTTTACTGGCATCTCAAAAGTCATTTTGAATCCTTCCTTAGATTCTTGCATTTGCTGTAGTCCTTATACAGATTCAAAAAAAAAAAAAAACTCTGATAGCTAATCTTAGGTGGCAACTTGATTAGATCTGGAATCAGCTAAGAAGCAGCACTCTTGGATTAGCTGAAGGGAAAACATCTCTCTCCAAGAAAGTACATCACTTTGTAATGGTAGCCCAAGTAGAAAGAGCTCTGAGAGAAAAGGAATGTTGCTTTGAATTGCTTACCTTTACATCTTTCGGGTGAGTGCATATATTCTGTTGCTGCTGCCTCAACTGCTGTCACTCTTCCCTGACATCAGAATTCAGCTTCTTTGATTTTCTGATGACAACTAGCAGCTCTTCAGCATTTCTTAAGGCAGTCACTGTGAGACCAGGACTATTGTGGGTTCCCAGTTGAGGATGGAGCTACTAGCCAGTCACTTCTCAGCTCTCCAGCACACACACTACTATTGTGGACTACCTTGCCTATATCACAAAAGCCGATATAATAAATCCTCTTTGTAATATATATTTATTCTATCAGTTTTGTTCTTCTACAGAAGAATGCGCACTTGTACAGCCTCTATGGATCTGAAGATGGTTCCTTTGAAAACTGGGAATTGATCTACCTCAAGACCCAGCTATACCAATCTTGGGCATATACCCAATAGATGCTCTATCCTAACACATAGTGGCTTTATTCACAATAGCCAGAAAATGGAAACAATCTAGTTGTCTCTCAGCAGAAGAATGGATAAAGAAAATGTGGAACATTTACATAATGGAGTATTACTCAGCTCCTTAAAAAATAACATGAAATTTGCCAGCAAATGGATAGAACTAGAAAAAATATCCTGAATGATGATGCCCAGATCCGGAAACACAAACATGATATGTGCTCACTTATAATTGAATATTAGCTGTTAAGAACAGGATAATCACATTGCAATCAACAGGCCCAGCAAGGCTAAGTAACTAGAAGCTCTCTGGGGGGATATATGGATCTCCTTGGGAAAGAGAAATAGAATACGTTTTTGTGGGTAGGTAGGGGCAAGTGGGTATGGGAAGAGAGGGGATCAGGTTGGGGAGGAGAGACAGAGGGAGAGCATGGGGAGAGATAACTGGAATTGGAGTATATTTAGAGGAGTTATAGATACCTTGTGCAGTGGAAACTTCCTGGAATCTATGAGGGTGATTCTAAGGAGGACTCCTAGTAATGAATGATAAAAAGCCTCATGCAGCCATTTTCTGTAACCAGGGAAGACTTGCAGTGGTGGGATTGAGATACCAATTCAGCCATCAAGCCTCTGACCCACAACCAGTCCTGCCTGCAAGATGTGCTGGAGCAAAGGTTGTGGATTAGAGTTTTTGAGAGTGGCAACAAATGACTGGTCTAACTGAAGGCCCATACCAGGGGAGGGACCTCATGATCTCTACTGCCTGGATGGTCAGGAACTGGCAGATGGATGGCCCAGAGACCTAGATTAGAACCCCAATCAGGACTGCCTCCCCAACGCCAATGATAGAATCCTCATGATATTATGCTATGCTCAAAGATTGGTGCTTAGCTCAGTTGCCATCAACAGGCTTCCTCCAGCAGCTGATGGGAGTGGATGCAGAGACCCGTGTCCAAACATTAGGTGGAGCCCTGGGAGCCTGCAGAAGAGAAGGAGAAAAGATTGATTATAGAAGCCAGAGGAGTTGAGGACACAAGGAGAACATGACCCACAGAATTAAATAAGCAGGGCTCATAGGAGCTCACAGATACGGGAGCAGCAGTCATGGGGCCTGCGTGGGTCTGACCTAGGTCCCCTACATATACATTATAGCTGTTTATCTTGGAGTTTTTATGGGACTCCCCACAGTGGGAGTGGGGTATCTGACTCTGTTGCCTGTCTTTGGGATCTTTTTCTTCTGCTGGGTTGCTCTGTTTAGTCTTGACATGAGGGTTTGTATCTACTCATTGCATCTTGTCATGCTGTGTTTGGTGGATATCCATGGGAGGCCTGCTCTTTTCTGAAGGGAAATAGGGTTGTGTGGAGAACCTGGAGGAAGGAGAAAGAAGAAGATGTGGTAGGGATGCATTTATTACATGAGAGAAGAATAAAAAAAGAGTAAGATCATGGAACTTGATATGAAAATGTGTGTGAAAATGATGAGACTGAAGGCATTTAACTCTCCGAATCTAATGGCCCACCCTTAGCAGAGGATGAATCCCTACCCCTACCCTGTGAAGCACTGCCATTTCTGGTCTTGCCTGAGGGAATTCATCCTATGGACTAGGCAATGCCTTGATGGAAGGATAAGAATCTCGCAAGACAATGCTGATGTTTCTCATTTTCTACTCATCTTTGCCTTTAGATTTATAGCCAGGCTCAAGGCTAGGCAGATCCCTGAAAGGGAGGCAAAAACTCTAATGCATGAAGTGGTGCCCTATACCTTAAAAGAACTTAATGGATTTTCTTATTCATATAAGCATAAGCCTAGAGACTGTATAGGAGTGGACTTTAAGGGAGGGTATATGGTAATGGTGTAAGGAGTATACTTCTAAATCGGTGAGTTTATTGATGGGCCCATTGAGAAGACATTCTAAGGGTTTAAGGTTATAGTTCACACAGTTAAAAGGGTGTCAATAACTTATTTGACTAGCTGACCAAAATAATGAACCAAAAGGTGCCCTACTGTAAATGAGCTGGAGATGCCAGAATTACCTCGTTTAATGATTATGGAGAGATTCAAAGACTCAAGGAAATTAGAATGTTGAGTTGCATTTGACATGTAGAACCCAATTCTTCACAATACAGGGGTCCAAAAGATACATCTTTCACTGATGCTGAAAGGGACTGATTTGTGGGAGAGTTTGAAACTTTGGGCCAGAAAAACCGCTGAGTGCTATAAGCAGAGCTTAATGACAGTTCTGGTTAGGGTTTAGAAGGCCAGAACACTAAGAAGCTGGACCATTGCTGAGATGAATCTGACCATGTGGGTTTTTTTAATTTAAATTTTTGTTTGTTTGTTTATTTTATATACCAACCACAGTTCCCCTTACCTCACCTCTTCCAGTTCCACTCATCCTCCCACCAGCATCCTGCCCTGCTCCATCCACTCTTCAGTGGGGATAAGGCCTCCCATGGGGAGTCAACAAAGTCTGGATATCAAGTTGAGGCAGAACCAAGCCTTACCCCCAGTCCCATCAAGGTTACACAAGGTTCTTATGCCCTTGGAACTGGATTATGTGAGGAATGTGGCTAGATCTCTCCAAATGCACAAGGAATATAACTTATAAATGCTCATCTAGAGAAAGGTGACTTCAGCAAAAGGGGACTTTAGTAACCAGGGAGATAAGATGCCTGTTATATGGATAGTGCCGTCTGTTTCTGTAGAGAACTCACCTACCTATGGAGCATGACTTCCTCAAACATCAATCCCTGCTCACTGTAAACCACAGTGAATTTTTCCATTCAACAGATTTCCACAGCAGTGCTGCTGAGGAAGGGAACTGAGGCCAGTACCACAGATGAAATTGGCAACTGTGATTCCCTTTCTGTAGGGCGTTGGTGAGGAGAGCTGACCTGCCCTCCTCAAGGGTCACTTCATAGCACATCTTTCCCTTTGATACCCTACAAAGAGTTGTGTTGTCCCAGGTAGGAAATGTCTTACTCTCTCTCCAACAGGAAAAGAGGTCATAATTTCTGAAGAGTTTGACATTTTTGCATTTTAGAAAAAGGGGAGGGTTTTTATAAAGCTGGACATGTAGGGCAGGTTTAGGCCACTGGTTAAATAGGAATAACAAAAGACAGAGAAATTCCAAAGGCTGTAGGAGGTTGGGGACAAATCTGAAAGATGTTAGCCTGAAGCAGAGGCAGAAAAACAGAAAAATAAGAATCTCTAAATGCAATTTTATAGCAATAGTAGAAAACACAGTAGCTTGAGAAGGGAAATGCTACCGCCCATTACCAGAAAATAAGAAAAGTCTCCCTTGCCATGCTTATGATTTTTATTTTCTTTATAGTTATTGTTAACTTATCAGCATTTTAAATTCATTTTACTGTTTTTCTTGATAAATACAAAATAAATAAAGAAAAAAAAGAAAAGAAAAAGATAATTAATTATCTTGGGTTATGCTGGTCTGCCTCAAATCTAATTATGTATCATTGGACTCACAGAGTATTACATATATCTATAAGAGACAATATGAAAATATAGTAAGAAAGTCAGGCCATGTGTCAGTGAGGAGAGCTAGCATCAAAAAGCTGTAAGAGGTAAAGAAGAGTCATCTAAATTACAAAAAGATTGCATTATTTCCAATGTCTGGATTCCACAGTTAAATAGGTGAATAAGTTTCTATTGTTTAAAAATATTTGTTATGACTTAAGTTCTCTATACATTCCTCATTCGTGTTGACTCTGGTTGCTTTAACATATGAATTATTTAGTAACTGCAATCTCTGTTTCTTAATTTTTCAATAAAATAAAAAGAAAAAAAATAAAAGTCTCCCTCACTTGTCATTTGTTAAATTGTATTGCCTGTGTCATGTTTCCAGTCTCCCCCATTCCCTCGTGTGTGTGTGTGTGTGTGTGTGTGTGTGTGTGTGTGTGTGTATGTTTGTGTGTAAAGGAGTGTGCTCATTATTAAATTCTAAGCATCCAGAAGCATATGAAGTTAGAGGGAAACATTGCCTTTTCCTCTTCTACTTTTTCCTCCTCTCCTACATTTTAATATTGACCACAACAAAAGAGCTGGAGATGTCCTATTATCAGGGGACTGGAAGGAACTGTGGCATCTTGGGAACTTGTGAAAGCCAGGAGCACTCCGTACCATCCATCACCTCCTCAGTCAGAATCTACATTTCTATAAAACTCTCGGTGATAATCTGCCTGTGAAGTTAAAAAGTGTTGTCCTATGTTGATGGAGTCACTAAGTGTCACCAGCTGTGAATTATGCTATAGAAATGTGTGTGTGTGTGTGTGTGTGTGTGTGTGTGGTGGGACATGTAACACAACAAAAATATTTATTAGCAGGGAACAAATAATCATGTCACAGTCACAAGTTGGAACACAAAGCAGTGTGACTCCTTCCTTTCAATGTCACTTGTTTATCATCCCACTGGTACCCTGGGGCCTTCCTTTTTATTACAGGAGATCCACCAATATGCTTTATTAAATGGAAGGAGATTGGCCGTGAATAAGCCATCTAACAATGCCTCCACTGTTGGCATAGAAATACCTAGGCATACATTTTCAATAGTTTTTTTTCAGTCAAATATCCATTACATAATTATGCATAATAATTTTCCGGTTACATAAGTCCTAATGCCAAACAAAATAACTTGCAACTTGGTATCTCTCTCTTTCAGGTCTCTCTCTTCTCCCATCTTATCTGTGTAGCTTAGTTGATCGAACATCATGGAGGCTCAGCTCAAGAGACAGGCTTGCTCCTGACAGCCCTGTTGAGGAATTAGCCAATGGGATCAGTGCAGTAAGAAAGTTCTGTATCTCTTCCTTTCTTCAGTTATTGCTACCTGGAGCTACTTTGGATCCAGCTAGTTCTAAGCAATCTGCATCCTGTCCTCAACTACAAAGCTGCTCCTGCTGTGGCTAAACCTTGTCTGGGCCGGAGGGATATTGGCACAGCCAATGTTCTTTACTTACAGGTGGGGTCCACATGCTTCTCCTCAAAGGCTTAGTTGTTCCTGAGTATGTTTACTGTGTTAGAAAGGATGTGACTGAGTTAAGAAGAGCTTCAAGCCTAAGGACATGCAGGCCTGAGGCACTGTATTTATAGATCAAAGTTCTGGTCCTTTGACCCAGTGGGGCTTTATATAAGGCTGTGGCCAGATCCTGCTCCATGAGATCTGGATCCAGTTGGGCTACAATGAAAAACATCTCAAAATGATTTCCTTTTATCAACACAGTGACCAGAGAGGAGTGCAATAAAGAACAGAAGGCCTTAGAAGAAGGGGCACCCAGGGCTCTTGCCCAAAGGCCCCTGGCTAGCTTACAGTCCCTCTCTTTCTTCTCAGTGAGACCTGAAGTCAAACACTGGAAGGCTGCTGAGGTCTCATAGAGTCCTGAGCATGGGGTTCAGAAGCATGAGTGACAGACAGTATGTCTTAGGAACTGGACTGATCTGGATTCTCTATTTAGAGCATAACCCAAGACCTATGAGACACTTCTCCTGAGAGAGAAGTAGGAAGCTATCATATTGAATACTTTTTCTTCAAATGTGAAGTTAATGGCTCAGCCTGACTAATTAATGCATTTGTTCATTTTGGTCTATAACTTACCACTGAAGTTGTTAGAGTGCATTTTAAGGCAGATACAGTAAACAACAAAGAAACATATCAAGATCATTCTAGGAAAGGATTTTTTTGTGACCTGAATAATTTTTCAATTTGTTATAGAATTCAGACATTAGTAGAAGGAGTCATTGTCAATGGTTGGGATATATGAACAGATGATTTTTGGACAGGATCTATGAGCCCTGGATGTGGATTACTTAGCCATTTACAATTCATTACTGCATTGTAAAGATTCATATCCATTCCATTTTTATCACATCTTGAGGCCAAGAATTTTTTTAAGGGTCATTTAGCTTTCAGAAAAGTATGAATTATGTTGAAGGCATTGTTCTTTCTGTGACTTTAATGCTCTCATTTACAGAGAACTTACAGGAAAATACTTTTTCTTAAGCCCTGACTCTGAACCCCATACAATCCTGCACAGAAAGTAATTTGTCATTAATGGCTTGCTGGATTCTCTGTGTTCATTGCTGATTATACAAATATTTGCTTAACCTATGATAGCATGAGAGTAAAAAAAATAATAAAAAAGTTTGTTGTTTTTAGAATAATGAGACTCAAGTTTTGCAAACTCAGGTACCAAATCACCCAGAACAATTTCAGATTGCATGAAATTCTTAACTGCATCATCAGAGGGATTTCAGAATTTCACCTGGCTGTTCCTAAGGAGGGAAAATGAAGTTACTTGTTTCTGAGTCTAATGAGAATGAAATAAAATGTTGACCTATTGGGCTGTTTGGTATATGTCAAGAGTGCTACCTAAAATGAAAATGGCTAATGCCCAATGTAATTTAGTAAGAGACAAAATTTGGCTGAGAATTGTAAAAGATTTAAATCTACTACTGTTCTAAATAGCAGCTAAGTTCTGTTTTTCTCTATCATTCCTTCCAAAGCAAAAGATGAGACTCACTGAGCTTTGACTTGGGTGGAACCAAAGTGTGACTTGATTGGGTTTTCTCTTATTTCAGTATCCTTGAGCAACTTGATTCCATTATAGAATTACTTGTTTGCTGCTTATATGTAGTTTTGGAATTTGATCATATGGATAACATAATCTTGAAAGCACTAAAGACAACATTAATTAGAAGAATTTTGACAAAGTAACATTTATTTGTAATTTAAAACATGCCAAGTCTATGTGACATTGAGCAAAAGAAAAAAGAAACCAAAAAATGAAATGAAAACAAAAACAAAAAAACAAAATAGTTTCTATGACAACTTTGTTTATGATAAGTACTTCAACTGGAACATATATTGTGGGAAACATTTTTGTCCATTATAATTTTATGGAAAATCATCTAGTTTTCACTAATTTATAACTCCTTACAGTCCAGGTCGGGTCAATATACACATGTTGACCCTCAAGCCTCCACTGCGCATGAGCAATTTCTCATGAGGCAATGTTTCTGTGGGAACATAAGAGAATTTTTCTGTGTTTCCCTTTTATGTGTTCCTCTCTCCCAGAGCTGTGGGATGAAGTCAAAGAAAGCGTACAGTGCATGCAGTTTTAAAGATCCAAGGTCAGTCAAATCGATAGACTATACTTAAAAGCATGACAAAACTTTACTGTTTCTACTAATTAACATTGAGAAAATGATTAATAAACTCTCAGATGTCAGATTAATGAAGGTTTATGAGTTATCTTTCGGGGAGAATTTTACCTTGAGTAGGATTGTGTAATTCTTTGAAACTATCTGTCAGTGACATAAAAGCAAATTGAAAATCATCAAAGCTGGAAATCTGTCAATAATAGTATCCAGATAGAGTCTGAGAGAGGGAAAAGATAAATGTGCTCCTAGACCAGAGAACAACTTCCTAGACCCTAAACACCCCCAAGTTATGACCCCCAAGTTCTCAGGCAAGCCCCTAAATCGGTTTCCCAAAAGCCATCTACCAGTCATGAGTAGCGGGCAGGGGGTAGAGGGCACACTTTCTCCCCAGGCAGCGAGTCTTGGTTTTAAGTTCTATTTTCCCTGTATCAGCTGTATGAGGTCAGTGAAGCCAGCCCTGAGTCTTTGTGTTCACCCTTCGGAAATGGCTGACCATTAAAGACCAGTTAATCCCTATTATTCATGGATTTTATATTTTCATAATTGCAAACAAAGTTATGTGTTAGGACTGGAGAGATGAGCTCAGCAGTTGAGAATACTTGCTGCTTTTGCAGAAGTCCTGGGTTTGGTTCCCAGCACCCACATGGTAGCTCATAACTGTGTGGAACTTCAGTTGTGGGGTTTCAGCATTTTTTTCTAGCCTCTGTGGACACCTGTAGGCACATGGTGCACAGAAACACAGGGTTTTCTCTCTCTCTCTCTCTCTCTCTCTCTCTCTCTCTCTCTCTCACACACACACACACACACACACTATCATTAACATTTATGTATAACCCTCAAACTAATGGTTAACTGTACACCAGTGACTGTGTGGGTAAGCAATTACACAGGGCCAGGGGAATTTCATTCTCCATGATGTCACAGGCCATTTTGCAGGTGTCATAGAACTAAGAGTGACAACCTAAAATGTTGTCTTGCCACCTTTTCTTTTTCAGCTCTCATTCTCCCTAAAGCATACTTCCTGATACATTTTATCTTTTTTGTGATTTAAAATAGCAAAGCATTGGAGCACTACCAAGTATTCCTAAGAACAATAAGATTCCAATGGAGAAAATATCTATGTTTACTAACTTTTGCTCACTCATTAGTTATTGTATCATAGGCTTGGAGTTCAAGGTTAATGGACTGACAGTATATTGGCTAAGGTATTGGTTAACAGAATGGTATCTAAAGCAACTTACGTATTGACTGATAAAAGCTCATCACAAGATAGTCACATGAACCTGGTGTTGTATTGGATATGCTTAAGAAGAGCTTTTTGCCTTTTAAATCAACTTTACGCAGCGTAGTTTTGATAAGGAGCATCAGTCACATAGGCTATGTCTGGAGTCTTTGGACATAAGCGTATGTCTTACATTGCAGATTCTTCCATCTTCCCTTGGTGCCTATAGATATCATTGGATGAAGTTGGCTTCACTCTGTCTCCTCAACCTCTACCTATGCCAACACAGTCCTCAAGCTCATCTTACAGAGCTGAAAGCATTATGCTTTAATATAAGAAAATATACTCATCAAGTATGGCATGTCTTTGCTAGGGAGTAGATGATCTGAAGTTTTGTTAAGAATGCAGAGGCATAAATATCAACTCACAATGAATGTGGCCTGTGCTGTGATGAATTATGGGTAAAATGTAATGGCAAGCCAGTTGTGGATAATGATGGAAACGAGGCTGGTTTCAGGGAGGTTTAAAATAGAATGTGGCACTTGGCTTAGGTTTTAATGTATGTGATGGTGTTTGTCAAAGAAAGATATAAAAATTAATTTTCAGGTATTGAAGAATTTCAGATCTTCAGGTTACATGTATATGTTTATTTCCTACATAGAAAAATATTTTAATGCCTGCTAAATGTTTCTATGATTTTATTCTGGTTACTTGGTTCTCTCAATATGTCCCCAATGTCTGCTAGCCTCATCTCTAAGGGACCTCTTGCCTCTCTGGTTCATCTCTCTTTTTCTCTGCCTTATACTCTTTCCTCGACTCATTTACACATTTGTGCCTTTGCAAGTGAAATTCTTTTAGCTAGCTAAGCATTACTCTGAGCCAGCCAACCAGCCAGGCAGCCAAAAGCATTCCTCCATTCTGCTTCAAGTTCCTGCCTGACTTCGGCCAATGAAGCTGGTTAGAATGTTTTATCATAGAAACAGAGATCAAATAAGAATCCTAGGTGCTAGAATGTTCTCTAAGCACCCCGTGGAACATAGGATCACAGATTCTGGCAAAAGGCAGATGTAAAACATCTGATTAAAAAACAAAATAGCCAGATTTAACACAGGGTGGTAGGGGATAGAGAAGAAGGCTGTACAGATAAAAGTCCTTGCTATGCAAGCATGATTAGCTGGAGTTTGGATCCCCAAAGCCCCATGTGAAAAGCTGGGCAACCACAGCAGCTACCTTTTTTGTTGTTGTTGTTTTCTCCTTTTTTTTCTTCTTTATTTATTTTGTATTTATCAAGAAAAACAGTAAAATGAATTTAAAATGTTGAGAAGTTAACAATAACTATAAAGAAGATTAAAAAAAAAACAATTTTGAGATACCACCTAACACCTGTTAGATTGGCTAAGATAAAAGACACAGATGACAGCCTATGTTGGAGAGGATGCGGAGCAAGGGAAACACTCCTCCATTGTTGGTGGGAGTGTAAGCTTGTTCAGCCACTTTGGAATGCAATATGGTGGTTTCTCAGAAAATTGAGAATCAATCTCCCCAAGGACCCAGCAATACCACTTCTGAGTGTATACCCTAAAGGGGCACATTCACACTCCAAAGGTATTAGCTCAACTATGTTCATAGCAGCATTATTTGTAATAGCAAGAACCTGGAAACAACTGAAGAATCCCTCAACTGAAGAATGGATTAACAAACTGTGGTACATCTACACAATGGAGTACTACTCAGCAGTAAGAAAAAATGATATCCTAAAATTAGCAGGCAAATGGATGGATTTGGAGAATATCCTCCTGAGTGAGGTATCACAAACTCTGAAAGATAAGCAGGGGATGTACTCACTCATTAGTGGTCTCTAAACAAACAAACAAGAAAAAACGCCAAGCATGCCCAAGCTGCAAACCACAACCACTGAACAGCTTGGGATCAGAAACACCCTGAACTGACCCTTCAGACCCCACTCCAACTATAGGAACACCTGACTCACTCTTGAGGGAGGGGCGACAAAACTTGATTTGCCAGGAGTGGAGACTGATCCAAGCATTATTGGGTCAGTGGGACCACAGGACTGTCTGCAGCCTGCCCAGGGAGGTGATGGGGAGTTGTGGAGAAGAAAAAAATGATCTAATGTGGCTGGAGGGGGAAGGGACCTTGAATAAAGATATACAGGGATGGAAAAAAAAATTCAGAGGGAAAGCTGAACACAAAGTAAATGTATGTGTAGCAATCTTATTTGCATTATCACCCTTGATAAGTCATGCTTATGATTTTTATCTTCTTTATAGCAGCTACCTTTTACTCCAACACTTGGAAGAAAGAAACAGTGGTTTCCTGGGGCAGGGTAGCTAGCTAAGGAGCTGAAATCAGTGAGCTTTGGATTCAGAGAGAGCTGCTGCCTCAATAAATAATATGAAGAGCAACTGAGGAAGATACTTGTTGGCGAATTTGTAGCTCCACATTCATGTGTACATGTATATCTGAACATACATGCAGCCATACCCGTGAATATGCATACATGCATAACACCCCCCCCACAAAAATATTATAAAAATAATATAGGATGTTGGAGCCAGAGGGCGGAGAGGGGGCCCATAATTGATAGATGTTTAGATCTCAGGATTTTAAGAATTAATGTCCAGATAATGTAAAAGCTGATGATAACTCCAAATTACTTAGTATAGGTAATTGGAGATAGAGGGTGATGGACATAGGGAAAAAAAAAAAAAGCAACAGCCAGTGCAGGAAGAAAGGTATGTTGAGTTTGAGATGTTCAAAGCTCACATCAGTGGCTATCTGCACACAGAGAGGATTATGCACACAGCCATTTCAGGGTTAGTGGCTGTGTTGACCTTTTTAGGTCATGCAGATGTAGAGGGTGCAGCAGAAACATAGGTGAATGAATCCAGGCATAAGATACAATGGGGATGTCCTACCTTATCTTCAATAATAGATAATTGCTTTGTTGTTCAGTGGAAGTTAATTTCACTTCTCCCCTTTTTTTGCTTCTGCCACATAATAGGTACAATTATATCTCACATGCAGGGTGATATAATTAAATATCATCTTTTGTAATGGCACATTTCCAGAGAGTCTTCCCAGGCAGCTGATTTAGGTACTTGTCAGGCTTATCTCACAACTGATAAATGTTTTCTTCTTGTAGCTTTAATATAACAGGGTATCTGCCTCCGAATGGGAGCCTTTCCAGATAGTCCAGGCAAGTGGTTCGTTTATTGCATTTGACAGCTTTATTGCTTTATCACTTATTTGCTCAGGGGGGATTTTATTATATGTAAAATACTGACATAAATTATGAGGAGGGGAATTGATTTTTGTTATGTAACTTTGATTCATTTTTCAATGTTTGCATGTGTCAGGTTTGATACTGCACATTTTTGTCCTGGTGTATTTGTCTAAACTTATTTTCCTAGACTGACAAATATAAGTATTAAATTCTCAATTGCATTTTTCTTGTGAATGCTTACACACTTACAATGTCATGGGTTTGTATAGCTAGTGAACAAAATACTGTTGTATATAGGTGTATAAATAAAGTGTATGGCTAGATATGATTGTCTAAATGATCTTAAAGTAGTGATCTAAAATTCTCCTTTCACAGTTAAGAGCCAGATTCCCTGCTGGTGTTTGATTAGGGAAGCAAATCTAGAATCTGGCTGGGAAAAGCCAGCAGGGTTACGTAGTTGCAGGGATTTGACCTAGAAAGCAGGCTGGGAGCCATTCTCTGGGGACTGAGATGTGAAGGCCTGCATTAGAAGGCAGAGCCAGGTCTTAGAAAGCAGACATAGAAAGAATGTTGATAGAGAAGTTCACGCCAGCAGACACTCAGCTTGGGCAGCTGGCAACAGACTCCACTAACTCAGCTGTAGGAAGTTGCAGCAGCCTTCCTGTATACACTGGCATTTTTTTTTTCATGTCATGCTTCTGAGTTTTTCTGCTTAAACTTTTAGAGATTTATGTTGGCTTCCTAGAGCTGACTCTCACAAGTGAACAGTCTGAAGTTCTCCAAATCTACTTTTCACCTCTTAGACAATGATAGACAGGGACAGCACGCCAATAGCTGACTCGTTAATGGAGAACAGACAAGGTATACTTTATGCTTCCACAGTTTCTGTTGACATCAGGCTGTGGCTAGACTTCATCAGAAATTATACCTTTTTTCACTCTTCCCTTGTCTCATCCTGTTTCCTGAACTCCTGTGCAGTCTCTCATAGGAGTAGCTCCTGAATGAATTGTTTGCATTCAGATCCTGAGCTCTTTGTCTGCTGTCCAGGAGCTGGTCCTATGACAGTCAATCAAACAACTGACAAGGTAGTCAGCTTATAACATCAAGGATAATAACCAGCCTGGCAAGATCAAGTCACCTTGACTGATCATTGATGTTTTCTAGGCCTAGTGACATAGTTTTTATATTATTTCATTTGTTAATTATTTTGAGTCCATGTTATTATCATCATTCCTATTTGATAGTTGAAAAAAAAATTGAAGTTTAGCTATGTTAAGCAATTTATTCCAGATTCTTTGGCTAAATTGTAGGAAGTCTGTAGGTCTCCAGAGAAGAGTCATCAGGATCTTTCTGGCATATTATGTGTTGAATCATAGTCTTTAGAAATTCTATTATTGTATATCACACCTCAGCCAGAATGCCTATCTCTGGGCCTGTTCCTGAAAAATGAATGGGATTTGTCCATCAAATAGATGAAATCATGGGGTGAGACAATAAAGGCCAGACACTGGAGTGTTCCTAGTCAGTGATCTTTAACAATTAACAGTCTTGTGATTAGGAAGCTTCATAATGTCTGCAGGGTTTGAGGTGAGCGCCATACTACAGCTAGAACAAAACACTGGGGATGTTCTTTGGTGTCTCGTGCATAGCTGTCAGTCGGATTGGCTAACTGTGTTAAATTTGTGGATATGTCCAGGTGACCATCATGGGAACCTGGAAAGTGAGAAAATAAAGGGACACATGTGAGAAAGGCTTGGATATAAACTTTTCAACCAGAACTTATGTCTGTAATTTGTCTGGATATCTATGTTACTACAGCATCTAATATTTGCATACAATTTTCTCTTTTTTTTTTTTTTTTTTTTAAAATGTGGAAGAGTTAACAATAACTATATAGAGGATAAGAATGATAAGCATGGCTTATCAAGGGTAGACATACAAATAAGATTGCTACACCTATATTTTCTTTGTGTTCATCTTTCCCTCTGAATTTTTTTTTTTTTTCATCCCTGTATATCCTTATTCAGGGTCTCTTCCCCCTCCC
>PVIH01001732.1:160101-219867 GCA_004025045.1 Sigmodon hispidus | reverse complement strand
TTCAAATAAGATTTATTTTGTTATAATTACAAGCAAAAAAGCCAGCCACAACAATACGGAGCCGCCGCCGCGCACCTCAGCCGGAAGCCCGCCGCCGCGCACCTCAGCCGGAAGCCCGCCGCCGCGCTTCCGCTGCCGCCGCGCGCTCCAGCGCGCGTGGGCGCGCACTGTAAACAACGCCTCCGGGATACACGCTACACTCCTATAACTGCAGGGCTGGGTGAATGGTGAGGGCAGAGACAGGTGAATCCCTGGGGACTGGCCAGCAAGCCAGTCTAACCAAAACAGCAAAGCTCTAACTTTAATGAGGAGTCTGCACCAAAATATAAAGGGAGAAGTTATTGAAGAAGCAATTCCAATACAAAACCTTTGACCCCCCCACATGTACCCAAATGGGCAATTTTACCCCCAATACACGTAAACAGAAACGTGCTTTTATTTTGATGTTTTTGTTTTTAGAACAGGGTCTGAACTGGGTAGTGGTAGCACATGCTTTTAATCCCAGCACTCCACTCAGGGAGGCAGAGGCAGGTGGATCTATGAGTTCAAGGCCAGCCTAGTTTACCGATTAAGTTCCAAGACAGCCAGGACTACACAGAGAAGCCCTGTCTCAACCCCTCCTCACAACAAAACAAAAATAGCGTTGCCCTCATACTCCTTATATAGCCAAAGGTGGTCTCAAACTTCTTACCTTCCACTTCCACTTCACAAAAGCTCGGTTTACAGGAATTGTGCAGCCTTGTTTGATTCTGAAGATTGGATCCAGGGCTTCAACTCTGCCAGGCAAGCACTCCACCAACTGAGCTACATGTCTGGCTTTCCCATAGAAACAAAAAACATATTCCCAAAGCCCCCATCGTCTCTCAGACATCTAAAAATATACTATTACACCAGAAACACCTTTTCTCATTCTGGACCTGAGCTACGCAGCTGGAGTCATGCTGGGAGAAAAATAAATATCTCATTGGCACTTTCTTATTCAGCTAATTGATTTTTTTCCCAGAATAACAATAATGCCTGAACATCGGAGCGCCTAATTATCACCAGCTTTTTGTTGCCCCATCATTAACTTCACAGCTGCCTTACTGGTGACAGTGGGACCACGGAGATGTCGATTGCAACTGTTAGTTTCTGAGAGGAGGAACAGGAAAGAGGTTGGACTTTGATTCTGCCAAGGTCTGGGAATGTCTCAGCTGGGTTTCAGCAGCAGATGAGGAAAGTCTACTGTGGAATGGACTGGGCCTCTCTACAGAGGGGCTATGCCATGAAACATTTAATATGTTGTCATGAAACATATTAAAGCCAGCACTAAGATAGCATGTTGGAGTGGGGACAGGGCTCAGGGAGACAACATTTATTTACAACGTGTGATGCTGGGTACATTCTCTCGCACCTCAATACAAATAAAATGAAGTCACTTAATAGCATGTCCTCAAAGAAAGCCCCACACCCACTAAGGAGGAAGGGTCTCCTCCAGAAAGACAGACATGCTTTGGAATAGACAGAAGTGGTAACTGCACCATGCTGTCAATGTCCTGGATCCCATGAGAAGTTTACTTTTAAATGATTAATTCTGTTATGTAAATTTCATTTCAATTCAAAAAAAACCTCGTCACCTAAGACCTGCATTTCATTGTTTATAAATTTAAATTAAGAAAACTAAAAATATGCCACCCTTGGAAAAGGATGGCTTATCTCTGCCAGGAACCATTAATGCACTCCAAACTTTATGGACTCTGCAGGGCCTGGCCAGGAAGCCTTCTGAGATTCACAAGGTGCCTTCCTGGGTTTGCTTCTTGCACATGGCTGTCATCCTCATCCCTCCATCAAGCAGTACCCTCTTAGGGTTATACTGCCAAAGCTCACAGTTAGGTCTCTGTCCTCATCTTAGTCAATCAGTGAGCAATCAATCTTCCCTCTGGGCAACAAGTCCCCTGTTCTGGAAACACATGGCTGGGCTTCTGTGACACCATAGTGATCTGTTTTCTTCCTTCTTCATGGGCCATTTGTAGGCAGAGTTTTCCTGTCCCGCAGCCGCACTCAACCACTCAAAGGCTTAATATTAATTATAAATGCTCACCAATAGCTCAGGCTTATTACTAAATAGGTCTTATATTTAAGTTACCCATATTCCTTACTTATGCTCAGCCACATGGTTGTACCTTTATTAGCATGGCATTTTTATCTCCTGCTCTCTCTGTATCTGGCTGGTGACTCCAGACTCCAGCCTCTTCTTCCTCAGAGCATTCTCCTAGTCCGGCTCTCCTGCCTAACCTTATTCTGTTCAGCTATTAGCCAGTCAGCTTCTTTATTAAACCAATCACAGTGACATATATTCACATACTATAAAGGAATTTTTCACATTTCTCCCTTTTTATTTAACTGAAAAGGAAGATTTTAACACAAACAGTTACTAAGTAAGAATTACAGTTACAATATTCAGTCCATTTGCATCTGGTGAATTTAGAGAAAATACTCTATTAATAATCTTGATGGGGATTCCAAGGATTGAACCCGGGGCCTACAGCCCTTTCTCCTTCTTCTCCTCCTCCTCTTCCTCCTTCTTCATTTCAGAACTACTGACTCAGGGCTCTGTAACTGTATCCCCTCTACCTTTTAACTGAGTGACCTCATTCCAATCATCTCTATCTCTGTCTACAACTCCCAAATAAATAGCTCTAGACTAAACACCACTCCTGTACTCCAGGCGTGCTCTGTCGTATGTCTGTTTGTCATCTCTGTTTGGATGCCTCATACAGAGACAGATAACATGAATTCCTTCCTACCCCAGTGAGGGCCTTCTCATTTTTGTAAATGGCATTCATTCAATTGCTTGGGCTAAAATTGAGTCATGTTTGAATCATCTCGTTCCTCACAATTCACTTTTACCTCCTGGTTCCTCTGTTCCAGTGTGTCCCGAGCCCTCACCCCTTAGCCAGAATCATGTTTCCAAAGGTGAATCAGGTCTTAACAACACACTGTGAGCACCCACTGCATTCAGAGTAAAGTCTAAACCCCCACAGGCTCTAGGCAGTCTCCTGTGCTGACCCCTCCCCTGTTTCTCCTTGTCCTCTCATTCACAGGGCTGCAGTCACGGTACCTGTCCCTGTTCCTTAGTCGGCTCTTGCGCCTGCTTTGGAGTCTTTCTTCTGCTTGGGGTGCTCTGCCCTAGACTTTGAACAGCTACCTCTTCTTGACACATGGTTAGGGCCCCAACTTAAACTCACCTCCCTATAGAAAATCTCCCTGCTTTGGCAGGTGTCTCCTGGTCAATCTTTTTTTTTTTTTTAAGATTTATTTTTATTCTATATGACTGTTTTTGCCTGGATATATTTCTATGCACCATATATATGTCCCTGGAGACCAAGAAGAGGGTATCACATCTCCTGGAACTAGAGTTACAGATGATTGTGAGAAAGAATTTGAACCCGGGTCCTCTAGAAGAACAGCAAGC
Source organism: Sigmodon hispidus (assembly GCA_004025045.1). Lineage (NCBI taxonomy): Eukaryota > Metazoa > Chordata > Mammalia > Rodentia > Cricetidae > Sigmodon > Sigmodon hispidus. Next base: position 216,413 of record PVIH01001732.1, on the reverse strand, counting down.
ACTCTTAACCACTAAGTCATTCTTCCAAGTCTTCCTTATCAGTCTTGACAGCTCATTTTCAAATCTAAATCTTCCCTATGCATTTACTGAATGACAGTCTCCTCCTGCTGAAATATAAGTTCCTTGAGGGCAAAGACCCTCCTCTGTGCTCTGTCTACCATGCTCAGGCCAGCATCTCCTACCAGAAAGTACTGGAAAGCTGATGAGCTAGACTTCAACAGCTCTGAGAAGATGGGAAAACGTCTGTGTGGTGTGTCACACACAGGCTATCAGACACCTACTTTTATAGAGGTCACCTGTATCAGACTTCTTTCTGTCAGCTGATGCTGAGTTAATGACACAAGCTAGCTATCAGGACCAGGTCAGAGGCCTTCCTCTTGGCTTCTTCAGGGCTGAGGTTTCACAGCTGAACCAACCTCAGACTGAAGCGCTAGTCAGTGCCTGTACCATTGCTGATCTTTCTTTCCTGCCTGCTCCTTGGAATCTGCTCTCTGCTCAGCCAGACCTGCCTTCACTATGTGGGTTCACTTTCCACGTGACTCTTCCTTCACCCCAGTGGCAAACACTTACCCTACCTGCTATTCCCTGTGTGACAGGTGGGCCCTGTTGGTTTCGTGGCATGAGAAGAGACACATACACTCGCACTACCAAGGCCACATGAGGGTTTATTTAGGAGAGTTCCCAAGCAGGTAAAGAAACAGAAGCAGGACAGAAGGAGAGATTGACCAAAACATGGCATCTCTTTTTAAGAGAAGGGGTGTGCACATTTAGGGGTGTGCCTCCGAATGCATCCAGGGAGATGCTTCTGTACGCAGTGCCGCACAAGTTTACACAGCCATGCCCAGGGCGTGCCTTCTTACAAGAGGTGCATCCCACTGGAGCCATGTTGGCTCAACCATGTAGAGTGCCAAGAATACTTACAGGCCCATCCCATCTTTTGTGCAAACAATATGTGGTAGAGTGACAAGAGTCACAAGTAGAGGCTGAAGAGATGGCTCAGAGGTTAAGAGCACTGACTGTTTTCCCAGAGGACCAGGGTTCAATTCCCAGCACCCACATGACAGCTCACCAGGGGACCTGGCATCCATGTTGAAATACCAATGCACAAAAAATAAAATATAAATAAGTTTTTTTAAAGTTCTAAGAACAGTTCTCTGTGAGGGAGATCATCACTCTCTGTTTTAGGGGATACTAGATGGTCAAGCATCCTGATGCTGCTTTCCTGAGGCAGAGACCTGGGCATGAGGTGTCCCTTCCTCTCCTAAAAACTTCACATGGACTCAGATGTCAACACTGACTAGACCATTAGCTTCCTTTGTTCCCAATATCACTCATTTATGAAATCTGAGTTCCAGAATCAAGTGTAATAGTAGCATAAACCTGTAATCCCAGCACTTAAGAAACAGAGGCAGGGAAATTAGGAACTCAAGACCAACCTTGGCTTCATTGTAAATTAAAGGCCAGCCTCATCTGCACAATGCTGTCTCAAAACATTAAAATTTTAAAAATGAAGTATAAAGCAAGTTTGTCTAACTCTTTCACACTGTGGCCCTCAACCCATTCCTCAGGTCCCTGACTTACATCTGGGGCCGGAGATGTCAGCCGAGGCATACTGTATGTAGCTTTTCCTCTGAGTCATAAACTTGGGAGACAAAGTTTTCTTCAAGATCTCAGTCGTCACTTCCTTTTTCTTTAACTACAGAAAGTTATTCTGATCATCAGGTGACTTCCTGACTAATGAGCCTGTGGCCCAAGGGCTCCTATTCTAGCCTCTCATATTGTCGGAACCCTAATGGCAATTGTAGAAACACAAAGCTTGTTATCTAGGGAAGTTGCTAATTTGACCTTCAAGTGAAGTTTTATTCCCACAGGAACACAGAATCTAGAAGACAGGGACCTCACTCAGTCAATACTATATCCTCTGTCCTCAGCATATTGACACACACACTCAATGATTTCATTCATTCATTGATGTCTTTCTTAAGCAGAATACTTTCAAGTAACACATGAAATAAGAGGAAAGAGAGAAACAGCAGTCAGAAAGACATTTTGGCTACAAGTATCAGAACTAACAATCAACTAATCATTAGCATCCACAAAAGAACAGCCAAACTTAGACAGCTCAGGTTTTTGCTCAAGCCACCATTTAGGGCCCAGGTTTGTCTAGCATGTCCATACATTAACTCTGTTGATCCACCAGTGGCAGAAAAGCTGTGGTTCTCCTCCTGGTGGGTAGTCCAAATCACCAATAACATGGTTCTCCAGAGCAAGGAGGGTGGACATTTGCAGTTTTGAAAAGCCACACTAGTGGTTTCCACTGTCCAGCCAGCTCTGCCGCATGCCTAGCTGCCAGCTGGGCAGCACCATTCAATGGCTGTGCATATGGAAACTCACATAGTTCATAGTTCCTGAAGCATCTATAGCACATGTCAAGGAAGAGATTTTGACAGATGTCTGAAGAGTTTAGAGGAAAAGCTTCCCTCTGGGCAAATATAGAGGAAGGCACCTGGGAGACCATGGGACCTGAGAGGTGAATAAGAACTCAGGAGACAGGCAGAGGAGTGTGTAGCCAGAAGGACACAGCCTGAGCTGGAGGGAAGACATGGAACATTGTCAACTCGTTTGTCATCTTCTCAGAGGACAAGCTGATCTCCGCCTCATTGACATATTAGTTTACGGAAAGGGAAGTTTGCTCATCTTGAACTAACAACTAGAGAAACTGAGGTTTATTTCCAGATCTCAGTGAATCAGCATTCTCTGAGATTCCTGATGCTTTGCTGAAACTGTTCACTAAGCTTCCCCTTTGAGCACAGGGGGATTTTAAAAGGCAACAGGGGGCTTTTACACACTCATGTTTCTAAAATCCCATCCACTGAGTGGAAAAACCCTGTGAGGTTACCTCTGCATGCTACCCAGTCACTTCTCAGACAAGAGGGCATGACCATTCTTCCTCAAAAACAACAAAGGTAAACCGTCAAAACCAGTAGGCTACAGAAGTGATTAGGAAGGACGCTGGGGTGTTGGTCCATTGGTTAGTGACTGGATTCCATTTTAGGATTCAGTTAGTTCAAACTCAGATCAGAGATCTCTTCAGTCAGGGAGCATGCCCACCACCAGGCAGGGACAGGATTTGCCGATAACACAGAAAATGATTCATCCAGGTATGGCTCAGTCAGCCAGGCGGGGACAAATGTCCCCCATTCAGTTTGATGGATGCACCCCATTCATAGAGATGTGTGGACAGATATTGATGTTTTTGAGCTCCACCATCACTCACTGCTCTTGACAACTGACTTACTTTCTTGACTTAGCTACGTTGGTGCTACTGTGCAGATAATAAAGTGCAGATTAGTGAACCATGAAGGGGTCTCCCTGAAGCTTAAAAAGACAAGAGTTGACAACAGGCACTGCATGTGTGGTCTGGGCTAGACTCTCCAGAGTAGCGGTTCTCAACCTATGGGTAACAACCCCCATGAGATTGTTGAATGACCTTTCCCAGGGGTCACCCAAGAGTATAAACATATCAGATATTTATATTATGATCTATAACAATAGCAAAATTACTACTAGAATAATTTTGGGAGGGGTCACCACAACATGAGGAACTATATTAAAAGGTCACAGCATTAAGAAGGTTGAGAACCACTGACATAGAGGAATAGTTTCTCCCAAATTTCAAGATCCTTTCTTAGATTATTTAAGAAGTGAAAACTCTGAGCTAGTCAAAAGAAAACTGCAGTGACGGCTAGCTTCTGAAACAAAAAGAAACTGTGCATGTTTTTCAAGTAGGGGCTATAACCACCTCTGCAAGAGGTGGCTGTGTCTGGGAGGACATCGGGAAAGAAAGGTATCAAAGAGATTCCTAAGCATATGCACAAGGGTCTTCTCTCAAGGCCTCAAGCCCGGCTTCTTCTCTGGCTTTCTCACCTGGAAACTTTCATCTGGGAAGGATTATTGTAGCAGAACTTGGTGGCTAACAAATGGATAGGCTCTTTAGAAGCAGCCAGTTCCAGCTCGATTTGACTTAGCAAAGTCCACCACCACTTATTTGCCGTGTTTGGAAGCACTACACATAAATATGACCTAAAGGAAAATCACTGGGGACAACAGCACACCAGACACAGCAGGGGTGAGCAAGCATGGGGTAGGTATCACAGCCTTACTAAGGAGGAGCAGAAAGAGCATGAGCTTCCAACATGTCACGGTATTTTCCAAAATGACATGATCCCTAAGCTGAAGGGATGAGTACAAATTAGTCAGAAAAACATTTGCAAAGCCATAGAGGATGGCACTTCAGGAGCTCCAGCGGTGTGGCTGAGGCCATAGAGGATGGCACTTCAGGAGCTCCAGCGGTGTGGCTGAGGCCAGGAATACTGGCAGAGCTCTGAGCTGGAAGGACATTTCATGGCATGCTAAGCTGCCAAAACTCATTCATTTTTAAATTTATGTTTGCTTCTAGAATTTTTTCTTTTCTTTTCTTTTCTTTCTTTTTTTTTTTTTTTTGTTTAATTTCTGGTCTTCTGCCGAGGTTCTCTTATTCAGTCTCGATGAACATAGTTTTGTTCATGTTCTTGAACAGAGTTGCAGTGGCTATTTCATTTATTTACTTACTTTTTTTTTTTTTTTTGAGACAGAGTTTCTCTGTGTGTCCCTGGAACTCAATCTGTAGACCAGCCTAGCCTCGAACTCATGGAGATCTCTGCCTCTCAAGTGCTGGGATTAAAGGCGTACACCTCCACCATCTGGTTTACTATAGTTATTTTAGAATAATTCTAAATGAGGCAGTGGTGGTGCCTAGCTCTGGCACTGGGGAGGCAGAGGCAGGAGGATCTGCAAGGTCAAGGTCAGCCTGGTCTACAGAGTTAGTTCCAAGACAGCCAGAGCTACACAGAAAGACCCTGTCTTGAAAAAACAAGAAGAGTCAATCTTGATTGGTTTCTTGTTCTCTTGGCTATAAATGGGTCACAGCTTTCTTCTCAGATTGTCTGGTGGTTTAAGATTGTGCTCTCCACATCATGACTAATATAGAGAATATGGTCATTCTTCTGAAGACCTTCAAATTTGTTTTACTGGACAGCTAGTGTTGGGATCAGCTGATGCCCAACTCTAAGTTACTCCATATTATACACACAGTGGTTTTCCAGGCTGTGCTCTGCCCTGTGAGGCTCCATTTTACAAGCAGCTTTTGACTCCTCTTTGAGCAAGGAGGGTGGTTTAAGCCCTAGGTGTACCCAAGAACTGCACCATCTGTCATGTGTCACCAAGCAGGCACAGGGTAATAAATGACTCATTTCTGGGAGAAGAAAGGTAGCCACCAGATGAATTGAGATTGTAGGCACACCACGAGTCTATTAAAATCATATTTTGAAAGTTATTAGACCTAACACCAAGAAAAGTCATAGTAACTCCATCACCTGAGCTAGACACCTAATGTTGCAAAAGCAGATTCCACACCTTGATGTGTACACCAAGGACCAAGGACTCCGTTTCTAAGTCTTTCACTCAGCTCCATCTCTCACCATTGACGTGGACTATTCAACTGCTTGTCCATTCACCTATATGTCTGTCTTGACTCCACCAGCTGTGAGGTCTCCAGACCTGGTTTGGCCTTTTACCTCAATATCAGCTCACAATTTCTTATCTGTTTACTCTGATTTCTTTAGACTGTTTTCTCCTCCAGAGTTTATTGTTGTTATCTGCAGAAAAGTTAAAACAATAAGAGCCACTCTATTCTTAACAGAAGATTCCAGGTTCTCAATATACATTTGTTGAATAAATTCTAGTACCTACTTTATATTTCTTGTTGACCTCTAGTACCATATGCTTAATCTAGCCAGGACTAAGCTAAACCCTGGGCTGTCTTTCTCCTATTCCCCACTTCCAGCACACCTGCTCTTCTTCAAGTATCTTTCTGTCTGTCTGTCCATACCCATCCATCCATCCATCCATCCATCTATCCATCTATCTATCTATCTATCTATCTATCTATCTATCTATCTATTGTCTTCTCCATGTGATTTGATATTCCCATTTAAGCACAGTAGGCCTTTCAGACTTGACATATCAGAAAAGACTTTCCAGAGTGTTTACTATAAAATGAATATAATCTATTTCTCTCCTTTTCCTCCTCTCTTTTTACTCTTCCATTTTTCTCTCTGACACTTATTTGCTAATGTTTACAGATCTGCTTTTAAAACTTTTGGTTTCTGCCCTCATGAACTGTTAAGTTCTCTGAAACATAACCTTTCCAGTGCTGTGCCCAACTCTGAGAGAAGAGTAGAGCATAGGTGTTTAGTGAATGTTTTTTATTACATGACCATTGAGGCTACTTAAAAGTGAGATGAGCAGAGCCTGGTGCCACACCTTTAAGGCTGACACTCTCAAGGTAGATCTCTGTGAGTTCAAGGCTACCCTGGTCTACATAGCAAGTTCCAGGTCAGCCACAGATATATAGAGAGATCTTGTCTAAGAAAGAGGGGATGAGGAGGGGGAATGGAGAGAGAGTGAGCCAGACACAGACACAGAGAGATAGACAGACACACCAAGAGTATGTTAGACAGACAGACAGACGACAGAGAGACCCTTGGGAAGGAGGAACAAGGGCTTATGTACCAAAGCCCCACAGTTAAAGGTCTAGGAGAGATTAGTATCACAGAAACCACAATTCATAAGGAAAATGTAAAATATTCAGAACCTTGGCTGTGGTGGCTTTTTATAGAGAGTGGCTTTCTGCCTTGGAGAGTTAGTGATTTGGTGACTTTGAGTATGAAATTTATTTTGGTGATGCAGACCATAGTGGGCTAGGAAGCAGCAGCTGACAGAAACTTAGAGTCAGATGCTGGAAGAAAGAGCAAGATGGAAGCAACGGCTGAGAATAGACTGGGGAGAGGCAAGAGTGGGCATGCTGAGCTCAGATGAAGAGGTGGCTTTCAGCTCTGAAAGGAAAAAAGGAGAGAATAAAACTGCTTGCTGCAGTCAGGGCTGCTGCATACAGCAGTCCTGGCTGTGTCCAGTAGGCCAGCTCCTGACCAGTGGAACCTCTATTATAAAGTCACAGGCCCTGGAGAAAGGTGTGGTTTTCTACTGTAGCACACACGGAGCACAGGGTGGGGGAGTGTGTGTGTGGGTGTGCCGGAGGCGTGCCTTTTCCCACAACCTGGGGAATATTTATTTAGAACTCACCCGTTTCAGGTAAATAACAATCAGAATTCTAGTGAGTATTCTCCTTCCCTCTTCTTAAGTATGTTAGGCAGATGTATGTGCACAAGTGTCCACATGCCCCGTGCATGTTAGCCAGATGTACACGCATGCGCTCTCTCTCCCACACTCCCTGTGAGAGAAGAGTGAAAAGCCACCAGTACTGTCATTTCCCTTCATTGTCATGCTTAGACTTTTGCTTTCATTAGAATATAAATTATTGTGCCATGACTTCACACATTCAGTCTCTTACTGCACACATCCCCGTGCAAATGGTCTTTTTGCTGAACACTGCTGACTTTTAACCATGCTGCTACATGAGCCTCTGGTTAATTCATTTCCATTCATTTTGATGTGGAGGAGACAGTGACTAAGTGCAGCACACCTTCTCTTTTGTCACTCGGGAAGTTAATTTAAAGTTTCTGTTTTAAAATCAAGAGTAATAACTTTTATGTGCCTCCTTATTACATAGACAACGTTGTCCAGTATAGCTTCTGGATCCCCTCAACTTTACTAGATAATATCAGCATGTTCTCTACAACACCCATGTACTCTCATTAGTGTACATATGCTGCCATTCATACCTTCTCCTATCTGGATGAATATATCTTGGCTGGAATATCATTGATTATGTATAAATTTGAGTGTTTTTCATGGTTTTTGGCCATTTGAGGTTCTTATTGTTAATATAAAAATTTAAAAGAATACTATTAGGGTTAATGAATTTTTTTAAGACAGCAGCTCATTATGTAGCTAGCCCTGACTGGTCTGGAACTCACTATGTAGACCAGGCTGTCCTCAGACTCATAGAGATCCATATGCCTCTCCTTCTGGAGAACTGGGATTAACGGTATGCACCACCATGCCTAGCCCACAGTTAGTAACTTTTATTACAAATATATTCTCATGACTTCGCCTTATCTTCAACAGTTATTTTTGTTTTTCATTTGTTTTGTGCGTGTGTGTGTGTGTGTGTGTGTGTGTGTGTGTGTGTGTGTGTGGTTTGATATGTGTGCATGTGCCTGTGCACATGAGCAGAGGCCAGAATACGATGCTGGGTTATTGCCTCAGGACTGTGCACAGGACTGTGGAGCTCACAAGTTTTCAGCTAAGCTGGTGGCCAGCAAGCTTCTTCTTGCTTTCTCCCCTTCCCCCTGCTGCTGAGGCCGCAGATGTGTGTGGCCACACCGATGCCCCTGAGATCTGAACTGTCAGCACTTTACACGCTGAGCCAATCCCATCCCTCCAGCTCTCTTCAACAACTTCGTAATAATATGTGCATGATTTCTGAAGGGTGATGGTTTATTAAACTCATGGTTCTGGGAGTGGGTGGTCCAATTTTACGGGCCTGAGCAGGTGCTGGTCTTGTTAGTGGGATTCTTAAGAATTCTGGTGTGAACAGGGCATCACATGGTGAGAAGGGTTCATCCAACAGAGAGGGCCAAACTGGCTTCTACAGGAGACTAAGTGAGGAGAGAACTCAGTACTTCATTAATTCACAAGGGTAGAAACCTTGTGACCTAATTATCCTGTAAGATTCATGTGGTCCCACTTCTCAACAACTTACAATGGGAATTAAATGTCAATATAAGTTTTGGTGAGGGCATTCAAACTATACTAGTCATATATTTTCAAGGATGAATCAGCATAATTCAGCGGGTGCTGGAAGGAGAAATTCTTTGTCCAGTGACCATCCTTTCTCTGTAAAGCAAGAACTGAGGGCAATGGGTAGTAAGAGGTAGCTGGAGTTCAGTTTCCTCCTTCAGGGGCATCAACAGAGTCCACACCAGATGCCTACACCTGGGGAGGAAGGACAGAATTTCATGTGTGGAATTCTGCTTTACTAGAATTGACTAGCAGAGGAATAACAAAAGCCAGGCCTGTTGTGCTGGCCTAGAAAGTCAGAAGAAAGAGAGAGGGTCGGAAATGAGTAATTGTCTGTGGAATGGATCCATTGGGGAAAACAACAAGAAAAGCCTTCCTATAAACTCCAGAACCTGAGTCTGAGGGATGGTAACAGGAAACATTACTGAGGAGATACCAGCTCACTGAAGCTGCAGTCTCACTGTTGAAGTGCTTGGTGCTAGAGGGAGGAGGAATCCGTGTTAGGACTGAAGATTCCATCCAGCCTGCTGCTCTGTATTACCTGAGAACGGCAACTGTGACTCCGGAGTGTAAGAATTTCCACATTCGCCAAGGAGACTGGACATGCTGTAACATGTATGAGGATTTTATTGTCACATATAGGTTCCAACGAACCTGGGTCGATAGCCTAGTTCGGGTGCAGTGGAAAGGCTAAGGACCCAGTTGGGGGGGGGAGTTTTAAAGAAAAACATACGTAAGCAAGATTTGACACACCTTGGCATTCCAGGACTGGGCAAAGGGGTAAGGTACAGCAGCAATTGATTGAATCTTTGGCACGAATCCAACTTTTAAATCCACTGGTTGCCAGTGCACCAAGGTTTCTCTGAAACTGGGCCCTGCCCTCAAGTACCAATGTGTGGATGAATCTTTGAAACTGGGCCCCTGCCCTGTGGATATATATTACACATTTAATAAAATCTGAATATTGGGGAGAGAGCACCCAGTCAAATTCTAGGCAAACAGCTCAGGAAATTCTTAAACCTTGAATACAAAGATAAACAGCTGAGTCAGTCACACACACCTTTAATCCCAGCACAGGGAAAGCCATGAGTGGTGACCTCCACCCTTGATCCCATAACTCCAGAGACAGAACTTCTTCTGTTTCTGGGAGTTCCAGGCTACATGCCTTTAATCCTATCCTGGATGGTATATAAGGGCTGCAGAAACCCAGAGAGAACAGAAGTGACTGGCAGAAGTGGGCCTGGCAGAAGCAACCAGGAGCAAGGCTGAGGAAGTTGCAAGACAGCTGGGTGAGAACTGACTGTGGTGCTTCCTCTCTCTGATATTTCAACCTTTCCCCAATAACTGGCTTTGTGTCTCATTTGTGATACTACACCACCCTTCAGGTCCTCACAGCAACATGTGTTTATTTGATCATAAAACAGAGATTTGGGTGGTCACATGTGGTGGCCTAGCACTTGGGACACCGAGGATCAAAAACTCAAGAAAAACAAAAAAAAAAAAATTCAAGACTAGGTTGAGCTATATAACTGTCTTTAAATATTATTACATATAATTTATAATTTTTATAACATATCTTAAAATATTATATATTGCAAATGATATGTAATACTTAAAAATAACAATATAGATATCTGCGAACAATACACAAAAGAAAAAAATAGACTATCAACAACAACAACAGCAACAATAAAAGCCCAGGGCCATTGACTCTAGGCTTATAAGACTGCTAGCAGTTTCTACATTTACGTTAACTTGTCATATGAGAGTATAGGGAAATGTGCCATTTTCATATTTTTCTCTAAGGTGGGACACAAAGAAGCAAGGTGGCTTGACTCTGGTCACTTTGTAAGTCACAACATAAGACAGCAAATGAACATGGCTTCCTATGAACCTGAAGACCAACAGGTACCTTCCTGTCACAGTTGCATGGATTCTTGTCTTCGTGTCAGGTAAAGTGGCTTGACTTCTTCTGCCTATGGAGAAAGTATCAAGCTTGGGCATATAATCACTAACGCTCAAAAATAAACCATAGATATGCTAACTGAATGATTCATGACCAAGCTGTTCCTATTGTCCTCATTTTTCCAATCAATGTCCTCCTCAGCATACACAAGGCTGTGAAACCCACTTCCAACTGCCTGCTGGAGACAAAGTGTAAAGAGGGTCAATTAGACATTCTGTTAGGAAGATGCCTAAAACATTACCTCTTTCTGTCTTACTATAGATCTCAAACATTCTAATGTTAGAGAAATCTAATACTAATCAAGATTACAGGGATCTTTGGAATATTCAATATAATGTTTGCTGATAAACAAAAAATTGTTCCTTTATGTTCTCAAGGAGAACAATTCTCAGTCCAATAGATAAGTTATAGAGCACTCGCTGGTGAAAAGAATGGAGGTTGGTGACTGGCCCATGGACAAGGCCTTGAGGGGCCTGCTTCTGATACTGGTAACTGAGTGTGCTTGTAATAGACGTATATCCCCAAGGGAGCAGAGGTGGGAACTTCAAGCTCTGCCACACAGTGCACTGGCTTCCTTGCCCATCTGAATTTCAAGACATTCTTCCAGGCATGTGAGATAGAACATGCACTGGAGGCAAAGGCAAAGAGACACAAAGGAGCAGGGTAGGCTAGCACATGGAGTACACAGCCTGTGTGTGCTAAACCTGTGGCCACATCACTGATGATCTGTGTGCTGAGCTCACAAGCCTCAATTATAACAGGGGCAAGCATGTCTAGAATTCATAATTCATTCCAGAAGGTCAATCTGACAGCCAAATGTGGAGAATACATGTCAGGGAAGGACTTCCATTCTTACGTTACAGCATCCAGCCTAGTGGGAAGGACAGATGGCCTAGCATCTAGCACAGGAGAAAGAATGTGTTCAAGAGATCCTTAGGGGTCACTAGATTTGTGGGGGCAGTCCCTTTAGCTGAAACTGAGGGAAAAATTAGGAAAAGTATCAGTGGTAATGGGATAGAAGAGAAGCCAAGGACAGACAAAAGTTTTAGTCTTTTAAATAAAGTCAGTCATACATTTACTACTGAAAAGAGGATGCTTCCAGAAAATGTTTATCCCTCCCTACTCCCTTTAAAACATGAAACTTATTCTCATAGCCTGGGTATGCTGGTGAAGTAATCACTACCAGTTAGAGACTGGGCATGATAGCATTTAGTCGGAAGAGGCAGGAGGATCTCTGGAGTTCAAAAAGCCAGTTTAGGCTACATAGTGAGTTCCGGGCCAGCCGGGGATACACACTAAGGCTTCATCTCAAAAGAGCAAAACAAAGCAAAAATGGTAATCCCCAATTATGTTTAAAAATAAGAAAATTCTTCAGTAGAGGAAATGCTTAGTTTTCATAGTTGAGGTGTTGGTGCATAAGCAAGCTGCACAACCACAGAACAGAGACCACTGTGCACCAAACAGCATCATCTGCAGGAAGTGCATAGCTATTCCCCATCAGCTTTAACTCAAGGAAAAGATGACAAAAGGGAGATATCTTTCATAATCTTTTTAAAAAAATATTGAATTATATGAATGGGGGTATGTGCACATAAGTGCAGGTGCCAGAGAAGGTCAGTAGAAGGCATTAGGGAGTTATAGCTGGTTGTGAGCTACCCACCATGGGGTCAGGGGAACTGAACTCAGGTCTTCTCCAAGATGTGACTCGTGACTGTGGCCATCCCTCTAGCTCCAGATTTCACCATTTCTAATGTGGGCAGCTTCTGCAACAAAACTTCTGTCAGAGACTCCAAAGCCAGGAAAGGCTTTCTTGCCTGCTGTGGCGTATACCATGGTCTACTGCCCTCTCTACTTCAGTAGTGACTTGGGTTTTACAACAGCAGCAGAGCTGGTTCTTACAAAGAGGGTGAAGGCTACCCCAGGACCAGAGCTGCCCCTACGAGATTGCCTAGGGCTCCCACAGCAACTGCCCCTGACAAAATTGTTCACTCTTCAATGGCCTTGCACACAAATCTGAGTCATCTGCAAAACCCACCAAGGCCACAAAGTGCACTTCAGGAGTAGCTGTTACCAAAGAGAAAGGTGGTTTTTACAACATAGGTCTTAAATATACAAGATATATTAGGGTCTCAAAGTGAGCCACATTTCATATATACACATATGTATGTATGTATATGGTTTTTTGAGACAGAGTTTCACTGTGTAGCCTTGGCTGTCCTAGAACTCACTCTGTACACCAGGCTGACCTCAAATTCAGGCATGCACCACCACTCCTATCTATATTTTAAAAACACAAAGGTATGAACCACACATGATGATCTGAAAGATTTCACGAGGGAAATCATAAAATATCTTGTAGGATCACAAGTACACATAAAAACCTGTGCACTACACTACAATCAGAGCTGAGTGCAGATGCTATATAGTACTTCATCATTTGATTATTTGTTCATTATTATTAGTTCATAGTTGGTGTGCTTATTTACTTTACTTTTCTTGTATTACCCCAAACTTCCCTTTGGCAATGTTTCTGTACCACAGCTCCATCACTGTTAAAAGAAAAAAATAAATAATTAAAAATCAGCCATCAGATGATGCCTGGATCCTGACTGCCACCTAGTGAAATGTTTGAGTATTTATGTATCCAGAATTTTTTTTATTTTCAGTAAAATAGCTAAAAAATGGCCACATAAAATTATGGGCTATTGCTCTCTAAAGGGTGAAATTCTGAAGCTCATTTTGGTTTTTGTAAAAATCAGAGCTTCTATGGTCTTGGGAGATTGCTTAGTGTGGCTTTTCAACTTTCCTATGCTGTGACCCTTTTGTTCATGTTGTAGTGACCCAATCATAAAATTATTTTCATTGCTACTTTATAACTGTAATTTTGTTACTATTATGAATCGAATGCAAATATTTGATATGTGACACAAAGGTTGAGAACCACTAGGTTAGTGAGTAAATTGCTTACCATGAAAATATGGTGGCCAGAATTCAAATTCCTAGAACCCATGCAGAAGCTAAGCATGGCAGCAAATCTGCAATCTCAATGCTTCTCTAGCAAGACTGAAGACCAGGATAGGAAAATCTCAGAAGTGATCAAGCCAGCCAGGAAGACTGATGATGTGGGATGTCTCCTTTATGCTATGAATATGTGTTGCTTCCGTTGGTTAATATAGAAGCTGTTTTGGGCCTATGGCAAAACAGCTTACAGTCAGGTGGGAAATCAAGCAGAGAGAAAAGGCAGAGTCAGAACAGACACTGCCAGTTGTTGGGGGAGCAGAATGTAATGAATTACAAGTAAGCCACAAGACAAAGATAAATAGAAATGGGTTAAGATGCAAGAGCTAGCTAGCAAGATGCCTGAGCCATAGGCCAAACAGTTTGTAATTAATATAAGCCTCTCTGTGTTCATTTGGAACCAAGCAGCTGCAGGATACAGGAAAACTTTGGATTACAGACTGGTATTGCCCATGTGAATAGAAGACTGTCTTAAACATAGCCAGAGACCAGGACTAACACCTGAGGCCCTTCTAATCTCCACTTGTATGCTATGCCATATATACCCCCTTCCCACCCAAACACACAAGTGCACACATACACAAATTAAAAAACAAAAGTCAAGTGGCTCTTATTTTCTCTATATGTGAGAACACATAACCACTGCCACTTGTGGTTGGTTTGTTCAAACAATCCTTTAAAAAATTACTGATCTGTTATACACTGTGCAGTAAAAATTATGTGAAGTATTTTCCCTTTTTGTCTTTGTTCTAAGAGAAATAAACCATAGGCTTCCTGCATATGGGGTTGGGAAATACTCACGTAAAGAGGCTACTCTCAGGAGCTGTGGTGTAGAGGAATACAGTAACTCCACTTTCTTTTTTTTTTTTAAATTTTTTTTTTGATTTATTTATTTATTATGCATACAGTTTTACAGAAGAGGGCGCCAGACCTCATCATAGATGGTTGTGAGCCACCATGTGGTTTTGCTGGGAATTGAACTCAGGACCTCTGGAAGAACAGTCAGTGCTCTTAACCTCTGAGCCATCTCTCCAGCCCCAGTAACTCCACTTTCAAAGGCCATCTTAAGAAGGTGGAGATGGCTCTGTAGTTAAGAGTACTGATTGCTCTTCCAAAGGACTGAGATTCCATTCCCAGCACCCACAAGACAGCAACAATCTGTAATTCAAGTCCCAGGAGATACAATGCCCTCTCTGGTGTCCATGGGTACTGCATGCAAGTGGTAGAAGCAGAACATTTGTGCACATAGATAGATAGATAGATAGATAGATAGATAGATAGATAGATAGATAGATAGAAAGAAAGAAGACCATTTAAAGACTACTGTAGTGGGATTATGTTGTCACATTGTAAATATTTGTCCTATCTACTGGTTTAATAAAAACGCTGATTGGCTGAAGGCAGACGGGAAGTGTGGGTAGGGCTACAAGACTAAGAAAACTCTGGAAACAGGAAGAGCAGAGTAGAGATGCCAGTGAGATGAGATGCCAACAGATGCAGAGGAAAGAAGTTGAAATGCTGCTGTGAGCCACATGGATGAACAAGATAAGAATCATGGGTTAGTTTAAGAACAAGAGCTAGACAGCAATATGCCAGAGCCATGGGCTAATCAGCATAAAATTAATGTAAGTGTCTGTGTGTTTCTGTGGGACTGAGGGTCTGTACCACAGGCCAGATAGGCCAGAAACTTATTACCAGAGACTACTGCTATAGCTATAGCAGAAAGCCACAGAGTCTATCACATAGCAGAGGGCAAGGGAGGCCCACCTGACTCTCCTGCCTGAGTGCAAGCCTAAGTAACACCTTCACCAACTTACTCATGCTTTTCTTCCTAGCTTTCACATCTTTCCTGCTATCTCTGACTCATCCTTTTGTGAGAGCTAAAGTTACATTTTAAATGTTAGTTCCTATTGTAAGGATTCCTGGCACTCCACGTAGCTGAGCCAGCTCAGCTCAGGTGGGATGCACCTTGTACGGAGGCACGCAGCTGGGCATGGCTGCGTAAACCCTGCCGCACCGCATACAGAAGCACCTCCCTGGATGCATGAGGCATACGGAGGCATGCTCTAAACGTGACTATGTAAACCCGTACACGCCCCTTCTCTTAAAAGAGACCCGCACATGTTCCCGTCTCTCTCTGTCTCCTGGTCTGTCCTGCTCCTCTGCTTCTGCACCCACCTGGGAACTCTTAAATAAACTCTCGTGTGGCCTTGGTAGTGTGTATCTCTTCTCACGCACGAAACTAACACCTATGCCTTAGAGATTCATGAGACAAAAATGCTTTTGATCTGCAAGTCCCTTGCCCAAGGACAGATAGCTCCTGGAGGCTATTGTTTACAGGAGATAACAAGCCACATGTTTTCACTCCCCTAAACAAGTTTGTTAGACTCATCTACACTGGACATGCTTGATCACATGTGGGCAGGAAGTACATAAGCAGGAATTATGTTAGAATATATGTTTGCCCCTGATTGGACCTGATGAGAAATGCAATGAATTATGGGTTTTCCTTCTTAAGCCCTTGAAAACTTAATTCAGGGCCATTCCCCAGGAACCTGGGTATGAACCTGGCCAGATCCTATCCACCTGGCCAGTATTTAATTAGAGCTTGACTTGACTTTAAACTGTGGGAGTAGTCTTGTATTAGAATTCTGGCCCGGACTTTCAGGCCTAGCCCTGGGGTTCTGACCCACAGACCCACAGTGACACACAGATGCTTACATTAATTTTATGCTGATTGGCTTAGGGTCCAGGCATATAACTTGCTAACTCTTTATTTACCCTTAAACTAACCCATGATTCTTATCCTGCTCAGCCATATGGCTCAATACCTTTTCTTAAAGCTGCATTTCAGCTTCTATCCTCTGCTTCTGCTGATGACTCATCTAGCTCTCTCTGGCATCTCTGCTCCATTCTTCCTGTTTCCAGAGTTTTCTTAGTCTGGTAGCCCTGCCCACACTTCCTGTCTGCCTCTGACCAATCAAATTTTTATTAAACCAGTAGGAGGGACAAATATTTACGACATACCAACATAATTCCACTACATTTCCTTTTTTCTTTTTAAAGCATGAATCCCAAGTCTAATATCTCTTTTTTTCCCATTATTTATAATGACTTATAACCAATACTGCAAACAAACACACACATCTATAATCCATTTTTTGGGAATGTGGGCATAGTTCTCTAGGTTACTTCCTGCTGAACAAGGGCACTGGCAATTCCATGGGGATCCAAAGAAAAATTTAGGATTGTGAACAAGTCTTAAGTAGAGTAGTCTGTAAAACTGGGTCATCTCAGCCGGTCTCCTTGAAGTTGTTTTGGATGCAGAGCTCAGAAGAAACTGTAACACAGGTACTCTGAAATGCTGAATCATCTGGGCCATCTGATTTCAGTGGAGACTTTTCAGGGGGTCTTCCTCTATCAAACTTTATTTTCTTTAACCAGATATAAATCCACAGGCTTTCATTTTCTGTGGAAATAAAGAGAAAACCTCTTCTCCAAAGTAGCATATCTTTTTATTTTAATTTTAAAGTCAACTCATTTACAAAATATATAGGTTGGATTAATCCAGGAGCATTTGTAATCAAGTGGCTTTTAGTAGCTTTTACTACTTTATTTTCAGTAAAAACAAAAACAAAAACCTTAAAGACAAGACAATAACATACAGTATCCAGACATTTTTTGTAATTTCTATCTTTATGTGGCTTATTTTTTATTTTTTCTTTTCTCTCTCAAGTCTATGTATATTTTTAAATATACTCTAAACCATTTAGAGTTTTTTAAATCTGTCTTTACTGTATACCTCTTACTTCTTATCTTTTTCTATTTCTGACCACACCTTTGCTTGGTTAGAGTGGCTGATTCCACCCAGACTACACCTTTAATCTGACAAGGTGTGGCTAAAGATTAAAGGCCGAGCTAGAATGGCTGACTGGCTCCACCCAGCTCAGTCTAGCTTCATAGAGTTTTGCTTTTTAGCAGAGGTACTGGTAGGACACACAATCACCACTCTAGAAAATTTTAGGGTCAATATAATCACCAATATGGTGTCTGCTGTTCATGAAATCTATTTAAGTATTTGGCAGCAGAGTCTCTTAAAAGACTCACAAGTATTTTGTCTCTAAAGCTGAATCAGAAAGTTTCACTTTAAAAAGCCACACCTCGGGCTGGAGAGATGGCTCAGCCATTAAAGGCTAGGCTCACAACCAAAAATATAAAAAGCCACACCTCCTGCTTGCCTCTAGCAAACAGAGCTGACCCAAGGAAATGCTGCTGCTACTAAGAAGCAGTCTTTGACTCTGTTTCCTTTTTGTCTAATATAAGCAGAAAGCTTAAATACATCATTTACAGTCATGTTGCAGCTTAAACTGCACTCCAAAAGCCCACCATTTTTAATTCAAATCCACATGCCACTCAAGGGCATTTCTGAACCATGACCCATGTGAGATCCATAACTCAGGAGCTCCAATTCTGTGCTCTAGAACAACATAATCCTACTACATAGTTTTATTCTTGACCAATGGGATTAACACTTTCTGCTGTCTTTTGTTTCTGAGGACCACATGTTCATCTGTAACCTTACATAATATCTGTACTTAACAAGCAATGGCTATCACTCAGTTTTCTTCCATTTTCCTTCCATCATTACATACACATACACACCTGTTCAAAATCAATTCTAGCCAGGGTATGAATACTTTTCCCCATATTTTCATTTTCAAAACTTGTTAATTATACAAGACTTGAGAAGTTAGTACCATGAGCTGTTACACATTCTCTACTAAATTCAGTAACTGCTAACAGTTTGCTTTTTAAATTTCATGTGAACACTCACACATACATGTATATAAAGGTATATATAAACAATATAATATATTATAAATAATTTTTTGACCAACAAGTTTCAATAGTTTATTAAAATAGCATATTTAACCATGGTTAACCGAGAATATGTTAACGTTGTTTCCCCAACCCCCACCCTGATATGCAGCACAACACAATAGTGATTTCAAATATCCTTGATCAAGAACCAATAGAGATGTTTCAAAGTCAAGTTTGCAACTAAAATCCAGACCTTCAGAAAATTCTAAATTAAACAAGAAACAAAATTTCCAACAGTTTTCATTTGTTCCCAAATAAACGCTGGTGTGTCACCCACCTGACAATACCAGAAGGATTTTTATTCTTTATGCATAGTGTAACATCTCATAACTACCCACTTTTATAAATTAAATTGGCATTTTCCACCCCATTTAATGTTTCTTTTCAGCTTCACAAAGAAACCAGTAAATAAAACTGTCAACGACAGTTACAGCATACACTCTAACTGCAAGATAAAAAACCTGAAAATAGCAGGGATGTATCTGGGCTGCTGTACATAAAAAGACAGATTCAAAAAGTGCAAGGAAAAGGCTGCAGGTTCCAAGGGAGCTTTTAGGCACATCCATGTCTTTAAAGCATGTCTTTAAATCATATTCCTTTATAGGTGACACTCATTTGTATCAATCAGTCAAGCGGTACATACATTTAGTCTCACAACTAGTGCCGCTGACCACTAGTGAAGTTGACCACTGGCTAAGCAGGTGAATGCCAAATTCTGCACTGTAATTATTAATCATCTATGAGGTGTGATGCTTCAAACTTGTGTATGACTCCTTGATTCTTTGAACAATTTCCTTTCTTTTCACCAACGCCTATGGATGTTGTCTAAGCACCTCAGATGGTCACTTTTCCCACCCTGTCATTCCATCTACCTTTATTAGCTATATCTATTTTCTGTAAAACACCAACAAAACAAACAACTTCCCTTCTCTTGACTTACAAGGTCTTCAGGCAGTCCTGGCTGGCCTGAAACTCGCTATGCAGACCAGGCTGGCCTCAGATTCAGATTCGCCTGCATCTGCTTTCCCTGGGCTGTGATGATGGCAAGCCATAGTACCCGACCCCTTCCCGCTACTACATCCCTTTCTCTTCTTATCACCGCTAGCTGGAAATGATCGCGAGTTTACGCCCCTGAAAATTTGAGGGCAACACCCACTCCAGTGATCCACTTGCGGCTCCCAACATAAAGCGGAACTGACGTAAGAGGAGCCCGCACTCTGTGCCTGGCGCAGCCCATATACGCCACTTCCTGTCTATTAGACCACACCCACTCCGCCTTCTGAGGCCGCAAACGCAGGCTGCTTAGAGGACGACGGGGGGTCATGTGATTCAAGCGCCATTTCGCGAGAGTTTGTGTGTCTCGCGAGATCTCGTTCGCCTTGTCTTTTCCTCTTGCCTGATCCCGGCTTTTCTCCCCTCCCCCTCGCGCCGGCGGAGTTTTTCCTTTTCCGACTGGATCTTCTCGTCGTCGTGGATATTTTCTCTGCTGCAGCCGCCTCTGCCGCCTCTGGGCTCGCTCCCCCGACCCCTGCCCGCCGTCCCGTTCCCAACCCCGCCCAAGGTAACGAGCCTCTGAGGGAGGGTCAGGCCTCGCCGGGCCTCGGCCTGGAGTTGAGACGGAGGCCCAAAGCCCAGGCGCCGGTCTCACAGCGGGATCCCGGCGCGGGCAGTGTGTGGAGCCTGCTGCTCTGGACCCCAACTGGGCGGCCCTGGCCGGCGGGGAGGCTTCCCGTCGGGTACGGGAGACGCCCGCGCCGTTCTGAAGAGGTCCACTGTGAGGATGCGGGCCTTCGCAGTTTCCATGGAAGCTGAGGCTTTGCGTTTCCTGGTCTGAAATGATGGACGGGAGGATGGCGGGATTTGGAGTGCTGGGTGACTGGGAGGAGCACTGCCTGCCTTGTTTGAACCCTTCAGACTGGAAGCGTCTGCCGGGATTCCAGGCTTCCGGTGGACGGGAATGTTACGGAGATGGTCCTCAGAGGACCCGTATGTTTGCGTACACTTTAGCTGTATCTTTCTTAGGACAGGTTTATAAGGCAGGTTTCTAAGATTACTTATATATGAACGGTGTTTTGAGGAACTACGTATTTACAGTTGAATGATACAGAAAGTAATTTGTGTACTTATATCTGACTTTGGAAATACTCGCCCGTGCTAATTTTTCTGACTTTGACTTTTCCAACTCTTAAGAAATGTGTGAAAGTCTGAGCCACACACTGCCTTCCTATATTAGTTGAAAGATCACTTTTCTTACAGCATACTTTTTGGGAGATCTTTTTGTATAGAATTTACGTGACGTATGTAATTTATTGCTTTGAAGTTTGTGGATTGACTAAATCTAAAGTAAGTAAAAATGATCAATAAATTTCGAGTTGCAGTAAAAGTGGTTAACTTCAGCAGGTTAGAGTTAATATTTTTCTAGTTTGGTACTTGACTCTGTATGGTCTTTTCATTTTCCTCAGATGTCAGAGGATCTAGCAAAACAGTTGGCTAGCTACAAAGCTCAACTCCAGCAAGTAGAAGCTGCTTTGTCTGGAAACGGAGAAAATGAAGATCTGCTGAAATTGAAGAAGGATTTGCAAGTAAGTATAGATGGACAGTTGTAATTGATCTCTGAAAAGAATATTTGTCTTTCCAATGATACATTGTTCGGAATCCATGGGTACTTAAAGCACCAGTGAAGAAGGTGCTCCATTTTTATGTTATGCAGGTACACCTATGTGCAGGCACTGAAGCATCTAAAGTTGCTTCCTCCAAGAGATGTACCTCAGAATGAATGAAACACTCATGACTTTATAACTGTTGTGTGTGCTTTTAGGATTTCATGAGAAGAAACCTTGCAATGGAGTATGCTTTTATTTTTAAAGACTTGACAAAGAAATTTAGTTGAAAGGTAACACTATTAGAGGAGGAGAGTACAACCAGGCTAAGGTCCTTTTTAGTGACACAAGATTGTATTTGAAAATGAAATGTGACCTTATTTTTCAGCACTCATTGGGTATACATTTTAACCGCATCATGATGTATTTACAGAAAATGTGTACAGAGATGACATTAACTGAGTGGGTTTTATAAGTGTTTGAACTTCAGTCTAGGCTTTGTAGTTGTTAAGCCTTGTCTAAATTGAATTGATTTGAAAAGAGACCTAACTTTGTTCGAGGGGGTAGGAAGTATGAAGGACATGCACTGGGGCTTCTCAGAACACCAACTTAAGAAAAACACCATATGTAGTTTTGTAAATACTGTATATGAAAATTTGGGTCTTAACATTCTTAAAATTCTGAACCTGATCCTTCAGAAGTTTTTCAGGGTGTTTTGATGATCTCTGATTATTCTGTGTCGCATCTAAAGCATTCTTCCCTTTGTCTTCTTGGTGGCCATCTATAACATTAGTTATTGCTAGCTGTGCACCTTTAGGAAGCAGAAGTAGGCAGAGCTCTTAGTTCCAAGCTATCCAGTACTATATAGTGAGACCCTATCTCAAAACAAAACCCCCCACAAAATTTCAAATGTAACTTGCTTTAGAAGGTTAAAGATCTTATTTGTAATTTAAAATGAGTTGAGACATTTTCAGTCTCAGATTGTAGACTCACATAGTGTAAATGTTTCTTTTTAACAACCAAGTATGTGGGATAATTTTACCTTGAGTAAGACTTGGTGTTTAGAAGCTGGGTCTGTGGAGTGCATGTGCTATTCAGTTAGGTGTTTAGAACAATTTCTCCCACAGAGTAAACAGAAACTCGGTGTTGCCTGCCTGCTCATTTGATCTGTTCACCTGTGCTATGAGGATTCATTGAAGGTGAAGTGACAGCAGCAAGTTAACTTTCCCCATCTACATCTGCTGACTTAAAAACAGTCCTTTCTTTTCTTTGAAGCATACTTGTGTTTTTTCTGGGCAGTGGGATGTCTATGTAGAACTGGTAGAGGGGGAGTTGGGAGTCAGGTTTCAAGCAGCATTATTACTACGTCATTTTTAATGTTTCTAGGCTAAATTATATTTAGAGAATGGCAGCAGCTAACTTGATATGAAATCTATAGTGGAAAGTTATGATAGGGAGAAACCATTATGGTACATATATTTACCTGAAAGGCTTATCTAGAGCTCAGTTAATAATGATCTGCAGGCTGAGGCTGTAACTGCTTAAAAAACACAATATCCTGTGGTTCAGTTCCCAGCACTGGGCAGGAGGCGGCATCAACAAAATACAAAAACTAAATCAAGCAGAGGCAGGCAGGTATCTATGTTTGAGACCAACCTGGTCTACATAGAGAGTTCATGGCCGGCCATGGTGACATAGTTGGACTGTCTCAATAAAAAGCAAAGCAGTAGTGACTTTGAAGTCATTATCTACATAAGTGCCTCTTTTCTATAGCCAGTTAGAACAGCACTGTCTGATAGAACTTGTTTCTCTTAATGGTGACTGTGTTTGCTGTTCAATGCCACTACAGCTACTAGTCACACATAGTTACTGAATAACTGAAATATGGCTAGGTTAACTGAGGAGCTAATTTTTTTTTCCTTAAGTAACTATAGTTGATTAAATACAGGATTGTGCAGATTTAGAAGCTTAAGTGTAGTAATACCCGTAAATATTGACAGGATAGAATTATTTATTTGACCAGTCTTCATCAGTCGCCCCCCCCACCCATTATGGGAAGTTTGGTTTGGTTACTAGATATGGCTTGAACTGACAACGACTGGAAGATGGAAGTCATCTCTTAAGATTAGATAAAATTAGAAAAATATTTGAATATGTTCTTCCAACCTGGTTGTTTGTATTTGAGAGTATACAAATAGTTTCTTTTTTGGTATGGATTTCCCCTCTACCCACCTGCTGATTTTAGAGACATATATGTCTTAAAATCTTGTCTGACTAGGTTGATTATTAAGCTTGTGGCTTCTGTATTTTCTTGGGGGAGGGAGCATCATAATGGCTTCTGATTCCTTATGTTTATTTTTTCAGTAAGCTTTCCATGTTTTGTCTTTCATATAGAATAAGAATTTTTTTTTTTTTTCACTTAGAAGAGAAAGTAGGTATAGTAAAATCAGACTAGCTCTTTAGTTCCCTGGACAGTCTATAGCAGTCACAAAATATTCAATTTATTAGGCTGTATTGCTGAATAAATTGGTTCTAAAGGAGGCAGGGGTCAAGTCACTTGTCTCATATATTACAGTGGCTCTCTGCATCCCCGAAACGCCTTCCTTCAGTAAGCAGAGTGCTTGAGTGCACCCCCTTTGACCTGCTGATATGTAGATCACAACACCTGATGCTTCCTGGAATTGCCGATTACTGTAACTGCTGCCCATCTGTCAATGAAGGAGCAGTTTCAGAACTCAGACTTGGGGGAGGAAAAGTAATTAATGGTATGTACCTTCAAGAACCCCCTCATTCATAAAATAGTTTTTCTAATACTTTGGTCCGTACACACATGTGAAGACAAAAATTGAGAAGGTTCTTTGTAAATTACTGGGATTGGGGCATGTAAAATGACAAGAGTTACAGGACTTTAGGAGCAAATGCTCTGAGTTTTGTTGTTTATAAAAAAGGCCATTATGGCACAGGGTTTTGAAAATTATGCACAGCTTTTCAGGACTTTTTTTAAAAATATATTTTCTTTTGAAAGTGGTAAGGAGATGTTTTGTCAAATCTAAGACTCCTTACAGAGGTAGAATGCACATGTGTGCTTTAAGTACATGATCCCTGGAAGGAGATGCAAGTATTTAATGATATTTTGTGGACTCTTGAGTCAGACCTGGTGGTTTATAGTCCTGGCTCTGAAGGTGGTTAACTGAGAACAAAATTGGTTAATTTACGCTTCTTCTTGTATTACTATATTATTGGAAATGCTCCAGCTTTATTTACATAGAATTTTTTGGTTAAATAATTGAAGGCATGATTTGCACAAGACCCTAGGGTTCAGTCTCTAGTGCTGCAGAACTAATGAATATAAAGTCATGCATCACCTCCCATGACTTAGAAGAAAAGAAAAAAAGTCTACTTGGAAAACTTAGAGATGACTTTCCATTGAGTTTTTAATTCATCTCATCAGTCTTGCTAGCTTTTTTTAAATTCACAAAACTGACCTTTCGCTGAGTACTTAATATCCTTCTCCTTGCTTTCTTTATTCCGTGTGTGTGTGTGTGTGTGTGTGTGTGTGTGTGTGTGTGTGTGTGTGTGTGTGTGTGTGTCAGTCAGTGCTTGTACAAATACGAGTTTTTTAGAAGTAGCCAGGAAGATTTAGAATCTTTAGGAGAGGTAATGTTTAACTTTTCTTGGCTACTGAATCAAAACAACTATTACAAAATCTCATTGTATGCCCAAAGTACCTAAGACTTTAATTTGCTGTATTTGTCTCCAAATATAGAATATGTTTTAAATGCAACACTATGGGAAACCAGTATCAAGTTCTTTGAAAATCAGATAATGGGTAATATATCTCTGCATTAGAGTAAGAATATAGAAGATAGTAAAGTATTTATTCATATTTTTGGCAAGTTTTTTAACCATTCCTAACACACTAGTCAAGTTAATACACAGAAGCCTGAATTAGAAAACTATCTGCCATACAGAGAGGCACTGCCTGCCTTTGACATTTTTTTCCTTAAAATGAAGCCGTGCTACTGTGCTTGATAAGTAGGTGTAGGCTATTTTAAATCTAACTTGATGATTAGTGCTTTAATGGGGTGAAAATTGCTGGTTTCTTTTATATGCTTTACAGTATTCTATTAGAAATGGGCATTAGTAGAAACATTGTGTGCTAATGAGACTATTTCCAGTATTTTGAGGACTTCATAAAGGAGGTTTGTTGGCTACACAGTTGGTGGTTGTAAAAGTTAACCTTGAATGAAATTCAGTCTGTTTCTCATCTGTAGAGAAATGTGTTCAGTCACAAAAGACATTTAGAAATCAGACGTGGCTAAAACTTGTCTACTTTTAATTTTAATAGGTTTTACAGTTAAGTTGAAAATATTTATGTAGGCTTAAATCGCAGTTTTACTATTTATTAGTCTGTATTGTTGTTCCTCAGTGTATATGGGTATAAAAAAACACTATTTTCAGTAGCACTATGAACTGTACATGTAGCATAATAGCTTTGTAGTATGAGAACTAATATTATGAAACAAGGTAGTTGACAGTATTAAATTACAATTGTTACAGCTTTTGCCTTTTTTTTTTTTTTTTAGGAAGTTATAGAATTGACTAAAGATCTTCTGTCAACTCAACCTTCGGAAACTCTAGCAAGTTCAGACAGTTTTGCTTCTACTCAGCCCACTCATTCATGGAAAGTAGGGGACAAATGTATGGCAATCTGGAGTGAAGATGGACAGTAAGTGTAGAAAAACACCCTCTAACTATAACATGAATTAATAAGATTCAATGGTAAGATGTTTTTATTCAGTTTGGACTACTCTATTTTAATCATCTGTGTGAGTAATGTGATTTGTAAAACTAGTGTCAAATCTTGGGTGGTTGCTAGTAACACAGCTTAATTTTAGGTTTAGTTTAAAATTTGGGGAGAAGAGTAGTTTGGATCCTAAAGGGAAAAAAGATGAATGTCTATTTCCTAAAAGGTTTCAAATTGTTTTCTTCACAAGTTAAAAAGTGAATGGTTGATAATCTCATTGCACTTGAGTGCATACATTGAAATTAGTCTTTTAAGAATTAGCTTTTCTCAGAGACATTAAGTACAGTGGTTAGGTGTGTAAAAGATTTTTCTAGCAAAATTTTTAATTAGGGCTTTTGATACCAGGTGCCTCACTTTAAATAAACCTTTCTTATTATTTTGTCAGAAGGGCCATTTGATTACAGAAGTTTATGTTAGAGACATGAAAATTGAGTCACTACAGTATAAGTCCTTTAGGCCAAGTATTAGATCTTTACTCACCTGCTTACAGCCATGATATCTTTACAGGTGTTATGAAGCGGAGATTGAGGAGATAGATGAAGAAAATGGCACCGCTGCAATCACCTTTGCTGGTTATGGCAATGCTGAAGTGACTCCGTTGTTGAACCTCAAACCCGTAGAAGAAGGAAGGAAGGCAAAAGAGGACAGTGGCAACAAGCCCATGTCAAAGTAAGTGATTTGTTTTTCTCAAGACAGGCCTACTGCCTGTATGTCACAGACTAGCTTGGATTCTTGTCTTACCTCTCTGTCTTTTGAACACTTAGGTTATAAGCAAGAGACTCTATTATCTGGCTAAAGTAACTGGCTTTAATGCAGCATGTTAGGGTTTCCCATTTGTGTACTTGAAGTAATCTACAAAGATAACACATGCATGTTACAACAGTGTTTAATATTATTTAAACTAATAACTGCCTCATCTGTGAAATAATGTGTAATGGTTCATACCCTATTCAATAAAAGTCTCCTCTAAAAAGTGGGGGCACTTCTGATTTTAAATAAAACTGTGGAAGGTACAGAAGTAACAATCTTGTGGTTAAAAAACTTGGGACCAGAAGGTAGTTAGATAGCAGAAGACAGGTCAACATTTGAAAGCCACACCTGAGTCCCTGTGCTTATTTGTGTGTAAATACAATCTGCTGAGACTGCTGTCTTTTTTTTTTTTTTCTTGTGTGTTTGACTAATAATATGTTTATGATTTTGGAAGAATTTTCAAAATTTAAGTTGTTACATAAATCTTCTTGTATTTAGAAAAATACCATTTGTTAAAATAACGTTTAAACACCCCAAATAAGAAAAGCAGATTCTTGTTTTATTCTTTCCTTCTGTATAAAAAAACCACTTAGCCTCATGTTGGTTATTTGGCGCAGAGGAATCAGGATTTGTTCTATTCTAACCTTCCATCTTATCAGCTGGTGGTAGCAAGCACAGATTACTGGTAGTTTAGGCCCTGGTTTTACTTAGAATCATATTTTTGGAAATCCAGGTTTTTGCTGTTGGTCATTAAAGAGAATATTGGTTGTACCATTCTTCCAGTCTTGGTTGCTGTCTTCCTTCATTATCAATGAAATAGTTTATCTGCGTTAAATTGCTTCATATAATTTTTCCAACTATTTCATACATTACACTAACTGTATTTTTAGAAATTGGTAAAGGATTAGCCAGCCATTAATGTTGATTTTGTTTATTTTTTAGACTGTGTTTCATGTACCTATGCTGCCTTGAAGTCTCTGTGTAGCAGAGGCACAACTTAAATTCCTGATCTACCTACCTCCATCTCCCAAGTAGTACCATCACATGTATTGGATAGTAATAATCCTAAAGCACACTTGGCAAAAGTTACAAACAATTATGTCTTTGTTGAAAGATTTGATATACATTATAGTAGAGCTGTAGGTGCACAGTTTTTTGTTGTTTATCACTTCTGGGCATGCTTCTTACAAGTCTTCTACCTTCTTTTATAAAAGAAAATGTCTTAGTGTCCAGTGAGTGGCGTTTGTTTTATATTTATTTATTGCATGGATTAATGTGTGTACTATAACATGAGTAGAGGTCAGAGGATGACCTACCTCAAGGAGTTGATTTTCCTTCTGCATTATGGTTCTCGGGGTCAAACTCAGGTTAGCTCATGAGACTTGGCTTGGTGGCAGATGCCTTTATAGGCTGAGTCATCTCTCTTTAGCCCTGTTTTTCTTGAAGACATGATCTGGTGTATCCCAAACTGACCTTCAGCTTTGCCAAGGAGGACTTTGAACTTCTGATCCTCCTGTTTCCACCTGGGATTACAGGCTTGCTACTATACCCAGATTTTGGCATAGATTTTTAATGAACAGTTGTGCTTTTGGTAATAAATTTTTAGTATGTAAGTTTTGTTTTGGCACTGTTACAAGAAAGTCATGTTTTAAATTTATTGACAATTATGTCTGGGTTTTCCACACAGAAAAGAAATGATTGCCCAGCAACGTGAATATAAAAAGAAAAAAGCTTTGAAAAAAGCGCAGAGAATAAAGGAGCTTGAGCAGGAAAGAGAGGACCAGAAGGTGAAATGGCAGCAGTTCAACAACAGGGCTTACTCTAAAAACAAGAAAGGCCAGGTTGGTGCATCTTTCATACTTTGTTCATCTGAAAATGCAGTTTTTATTAAAGTAGCTTAAAAATGAAGAAGGGAGATGATAGCACAAGTTTAACCAATTCTTGATATATAATTCTTGCCAGTGGTCATTAGCCACTTCTGAAGTAAAAATTGAGTTTATACCAGAGATTCTAAAAGGTTCAAATCTCTCAAAAAATCCACCGAGTTCTAGTTTGTTTGATTTTTTTTTTTTAAGCATACTTTAACTTGAGCACCTGTTTTTTGTTTGTTTGTTTGTTTAAGTTCTCTTCGTATGCTTTGTTGGGTAGAAAACAAATGGAGACATCAAATACTCAAAATAAGTATTCAAAATAAAGAATAACCTAACACCCATAGTTTGGTTTTTCCTTGTCAGGAGACTTGCTACATACAGTGTAGCTTCGGAAGAGTAGGCAAAGGACTTCATGGTATAGACACCACAGCAGGTGTCACTATAAAACTCATTTACAGCCAGAGTTCTGTTGGAACCAAAACAGCTTATACTTTAAATAGGGATTTGAGAATGCAAATCTAAAATTTGAGACAGATCGGCTTTATTGGCTTTATGTGACATTTTCTACAAAAGCCACGTTTTGTAAATATTTTAAGGTTGAAAATTGTTTTCACACACTGATCAGAAATGGTTTTGTTTTATTTCCAGGTAAAGAGGAGTATTTTTGCTTCGCCAGAAAGTGTAACAGGCAAAGTTGGAGTAGGAACTTGTGGAATTGCTGACAAGCCTATGACCCAGTATCAAGACACATCAAAATACAATGTCAGGCATTTGATGCCTCAATAATTAGAAAGACTGCTGGATTTCATCTCTGCAGGGCTTTGCATTTACCTTTTTATCCTTATATTTTTCTAAAGGTAAATTATTTGCTAGATGAGTAAGGAAAATATGTTGTTGTCGTTGTTTGGCTTTGGTAGAATGAAACTTGAAGACATTTGATAACTGCTATCATCTAACTTTTCATTACTACTTACCACAGTCCCTCAGAGTTTGTTGAACAAGACAACTTTCTAGGTAGATGCTGCTTAAAATCAGCACTTAGATGAGTTACTGAACTTCAGGCCCCCAGTTAACTAATATTGAGGAGACATTTTGTAAATCCTACTTTGAAGTTTTCAGGTGCTTTGCACTTGACATATTCAGCAGTTCATTGGAACAGTACAGCAGAATGCCAACCTGCTAAAGACATCTTCAGTTTGGTGACCTAGCCATTGCCCAGACAAGCTTGAGCATAGGTTAATTTATAAACAGCAAAGTTTATTTTGAGGTTTTTCCTTGAATTGTTTCCTGGGCCTGTTAGGTCATTTCTACAATTGACTCACCTTGTATTTTTTTTGTCATTGAGTTTGAATTTTATATTAAAAAACAAACCATGTTTAGGATGTGCTCCCCTTCTCTGGTGTTTATTTGGTGTTTTGTATTTTTTCTTTTCTCCTTTGTTGATTTTTCACTTGTGGTAATGGTACCATTTGGGGGATGTGTAATGTTTATATGGGAAAACAAAAGGCTGATGTATAGCCCTGTATACATTGTAGATACTATTTTTGTACAAAAAAAAAAAAAAAATCCAAGGCTAAATTAATGAACAAGAGTACTGAATGTTTCATGATTAAATTTTTCTGTATTTCTTGTGCATTAATCTGACCATAATTTCCCTGTATATTATGTTCATGTAGCTGAGTTTGTAATTTTTATTAACTAGATCAAGTTGCCAGCATTTGTTGGTATAAGTGAGCACCACAGTTATCCCAAGTTGAGTTTAAGCCAAAAACACGGATAGAAAAAGGGTCTTCCAGTTATAGGAAGAAAACAATTTTTAGGGTGTGTGTTAATTTCAGTTTTGTATGTTTGACTTTAATAAATAAAGTTTTTTTAAAATGTCCAGTGTGTTGACAGAAGGGTGGAGTCTGTAGCCGCCAGCTTTGTGTAGTGAGCTGTAGACTGTACATAGAACTGCCATGGAAGACAATGCTAAGTTGATAAATGTTTCATAAATCCTAAAGGACTAATGGGTATATATGAGACTGTTTGTAAAGTAAATAATTTCACATTTTTTTTTTCTTGGTAAAATAAATTTTTTCTGACAGTGGTGAGATAGAATCCACCTTTTCCTCTCCAACCCAGGAGGTCCAGATTTTCTTTATAAATATGTATGACAAAAAGAAAAACATGAGTTACAACAGAAAAAGGGCAACTTGCACCCAGGACAGTGGTAGTCTTTGCCTAACATGTTTAAGACCTTCAGTTAGAGCCCACTATCAAGGGCTTTTGAGATGGAGGGTACTGAAGCCTGAGAACTCCTGTTCTAACAGATATCTTAAATGCTGCAATAACAGTTGAAGAAAGTCCTTTGATGAGAACACAGTCACTTGGTGTAATTGTGTTGTTTGCTATCACCTCAGTATGTTAGCACAGGGCTTTCCTTGGTGCTTGTTGGCTGTTGTTGTAACTGGGCTATTCTGTCTTAACAGTGTACCTTTCTGTGTGTTTGTCTTAGAGAAGGAATAGAAGTAGTTTCACATTTGTTCTGAAAATAAGTATATAATATAAAAGCAGCTTGTGGCAGATGAAATGTGGCTCTTTGCCTAGTGTTGCACTGATGATACCGATTTCTTTGGACTAACTGAAAGTTAAGACCCAGAGAGATGAGGACCTGGCTGTCAGATGCTAAAATTAAAAAGATTAAGACCACTTTCCAATGAAAGTAGTTAAGCTTTCTACATTCAAAAATGAAGTAGGAACTGTGTTTTGTTACAAAATTTAACGTAGTATTTTTTAAGGATTAAAGTTGAAACTGACAATGAAATTCAAATACTGATTTGTAACTCTTAAGTAGGAATGGTCGTAAGTATCTTCTCAAAGCTTGACTGACTTTTGAAATTGACCTAATAGTCTAAAAATTAGTAACCAGAAATTTAACAATAATCAGAACTAGTAAATGCTCTTCTAACATGTAGTAAGACCTACCGGGCATACTAGAAGAGCAAAGACTCCAGAACCAGACTGCTATTTGAAATCTGATTCACCACTTACTAGTTATGTGTAACTTGTCATTTTCTTCAAGAGTTGAGTTCCTATTGAGGACAGTATCTGACATATGGCTGACACTATAGGGATGGCCACCTGCTAATATGGAATGACAGTGTCTGGTTTACTAAACAGCAGTGCATATAATACTGCTACCGAAATGTTACCAAGTAAATCCTGACTTAATTTTCACACTAGAACATACTTAATGAGAAGGGGGTGAAGTTTCTAATAAAACTAAAGAATTCTGCCTGGGCATTATCCCAGACTTACCCAGGTCAAATCCTTAGCAGAGAACTGCTATAGATTAAACATAGCTTTGATTTCTGAAGAGAAATTTAAAGTACAGTTAGTGGCATCTTTAGATGAAGACTAGATATCAAACCAAAAGGCATCAAATTCTGATTTCAAAATTTTAAAAGTACTTATTTTGTTGTAGTGAAGGGAGTGTGTGTAGTGTGGTTTTAATGTTGAGTGCTGAGTTTATTCCCCTTAAAAATACCAAGGGACGCTTCTTAACAGGACAGATGACTTTCTTATGACTTTGGGCTAGGTTTTATAATTTGTAACCAGATCTTTCAGAGGTGAATAATGTGTTGTAAATCAGCCAAAAATTTATTCAGAGTTTGATTTGGCTTTTTGCCTAGCTTGGATAATAACTGAAATATTAAAATGGAAGAAGCGTGTTTAAACCAACAAGGTTTAAAATCCTTAACAGAGGTTCATCAAGTATTCGCTCAATTGTATTATTTACACTATGGACCAGTTAGTGGAGGTAGTAATCTGTAAATCCAAGAGAAAATGGAAACATTCTTTATAGCTAGGGTTTTTGAGTTGCAAATTAAACCATTTTTGCCTCAGTGGTGAGGGAAAGCATAATAGGCAGTTCAGTAGTTTAACAAATAAGAAACCCAATAACTTGTCTAGCCAAAGTGTTCAATAAAGACAGGTTTTGCTTCTGTGAGGTTTTCCAGTTGCCTTCTCAGCTTACCCAGAGGTGGTTCTTGTGTTGTTCTGTGGTCTTTAGTGGTTGACAGCTTAAAATTAGTTAACAATACCAAATCTTAGACCTTAGTCTAATGTTTCTAATGTTTCCATAGTAAACATTGGTAGCTGGCTTCTATGCTCCTTAACAGTCCAATTTTGTAAACACACCTTAAGTCACTGTAATATTTAATTTATAATTTTTATCCCAAATTAGTCTTTTTTGAGGGCTGGCCTCAGATCTGCCTGCCTCTGCTGTTGAGTGCTGGGATTAAAGGTATGTACCACCACTGCCCTGCCCAAATTAGTCGTTTAAGAAAGTAGCTAAATGGGCTCTGGATAATCTCATTAGAAAGGTTTTGGTTTTTGTTGTTTGAGACAAGGTTCCTCTGTTTTTTTATTTTATTTTTTTTTCAAAGATTTATTTACTATGCATAGTTTTACAGAAAAGGGCACCAGACCTGATCATAGATGGTTGTGAGCCACCATGTGGTTTTGCTGGGAATTGAACTCAGGTCCTCTGGAAGAACAGTCAGTGCTCTTAACCTCTGAGCCATCTCTCCAGCCCTGGTTCCTCTGTTCTTTGTCTATGTAGGAACTCATTATGTAGAGCAGGCTAGCCTCATGATCTGCCTGCCAAAGCCTCTCAGTGCTTGGATTAGAGGCCTGGACCACCACATCCAGCCTAGGAGGAGGTGGAATTTCTGACCCAAGAAGGAGTCAGGTTTGGGAAACACATGATTCCTACTATATCCTGGGAATCTAAAAGTTAGCCTCCAAGATCTGCAGATAGGCTTGTCTTTAATAAGTGGTAACTCCAGCTTTTCATCTCTCAGAAGTAGCAGGAAAAATGAGGTTCTGCTTATAATTTGTTTCTCCAAAAGCATTGTTTGACCTACAGTGTGAGATATTTACATTTACAAACAAGACACCTCTTAATTATCTTTATGTCTTAGAAATCCTTTATGGCTTATGCTACATTTTTAAAACAATGCTGCTTTGGAGGGGCTTGTCAACAAGTTTCCCAACTACTTCCTTAATAGTGCAATTTCTAAGCATTCTCCATGGAGAGGTAACTCCAAAGTTAAGTGTGTCAGCCATTCCTTTGTTGAGACAGTACCATGTAGCCCAGCCTGGTCTCAAACTTGCTGTATCACAGAAAATGAATAAACTTTTGATTATCCTGGTGCTGGGATTACAGGTCTGTACCATCACACACAGTTCATGGAATGTTGGAGATCAAGCCCAGTGATTTGTACATACCAGGCAAGCATTTTACCCACTCCAGTTGGCAGTGCTACAAAAGTGCAGTGTTTTACTTGTGCTGTTACCTTGTTAATAATAAATTATGGCTGAAAAGGAGTAAAATAACCAAGTAAAATTGTCTGGTAGTAAATACCCTTGGAACGGTGTAACTATAATGTATTTGGTGGAAGAGCATTTATGTAGTATGTTAAAGCCCAGGTTCAACCCCTAGCATCACAAGACAGAAAGCCAGAAAAGCAGTTTACTGTTAGATCTGGTGCATTGGCTGAGACAAATTTCCTTTTATAACCAAGCATGCCACTAAGTTAACTAGGCACATTCAGTTATGTAGTGGTTTATCACTGTAGAGTATATCAGCCTCAGGTTGGATTTTAAAAAGATGATCACTAAAATGTGACATATATATTGCATAGCCTTTCTTTTAAAAAGCATTTAAGATATAAAAAAAAAATAAGCCAGGTGAGGTGCAGTCTATCGTCACACCTACATGGGAGGTTGAGATGGATCATTTGAACTAAACAAGTTTTATGTGTGCGAACCAATATTTAAGAAATGGGATGCCTCCCCATAATACTGAATACCAAAAAAAAAAAAAGGTGGATAGAGCTGGGAAGATAGCACAGCTGGTTAACTATTTACTTTGCAAACACAGGGCCCATGTTCAAGCCCTAAATTCCAAGGAGCCAGGCATGGTGGCACACATCTTTAATTCCATTATTCTGGGAGGGTAGGTAGATTACTGAGTTCCAGGACAGCCAATAGTGAGACCCTTTCTCAAAAATAGTTTTATTAAAAATTTTAAAAGTCAGTAGGCTGGAGGTTGGAGAAGATGGCTTAGCCGTTACGAATACTTGTGATATTCTTCCAGAGGAATGGAGTTAAATTCTCAGCATCCACATAGTGGTTCACAATCATCTGAAACTTTGGTTCCATGGAATCTGATGCCCTTTTTTGGCCCATATAAGGTACCGGGCATATATGTGTAGACATACATAGCAAGGAAACACATTTAAAATAAAAATACATGCACAAGAGTGTTAGTAATCCCAGCACCAAGGAGTTGAGAGGCTGGGGGATCCTGGAGCTTGCTAGCTAACCAGCCTTGTCTATTTGGTAAGTTCCAAGTCACTGAGGGGCAGTCTCAAAAAATAAAGATATGTGGTACCCAAAGAATGATGCCCCAGTTGGTTTACAAGCACAACTGCACATACCTACACACGTATACATGATTGCCTCTGGTTTCCTTTTAGCACTAAAGCCTTTGAAGGGAATGGAAGTAATTTATATTATCAGTTTAAGTCCTGGCATTTCAAGACCAAGACAGTAAATTAGTAACTATAGTAGGAAACTGGCTTCGTGGAGAAGTCAGTCATTTGTCCCAGAGTTTATCACACGTTGGAACTGTGAGTAAAACTTGAAGCACTCCATTTCTAGTGTCAGCCTGGTTTGGGGGGGATGTTGGGGCTCTTTAGGTTTTGTCCCGGGATGTTTTTGGTGGATGGTGAAGGGAGGACAGCAGCTTCAAGTAAAGGAAAGAAAACTGTACCTAAATAGATCCTCAGGATATTTGAACCAGGAAACATCTGGCCCTGAATTTATGGGCTCTGCTTCAATTCTTAGCTTCTAAATCTTTGTAATTCTAAGGTTGATGGGGATGATGCAGCGGTCATGAAGACCTGAGAAAAAGCAAACTTCTCTCCTAGAGTTCCTGGACCTCTGCTAACCAGAAACTGAGTGTTTTTGTCAGGCTCCTTTGGTATATAAACAGGTATGGGAGTGCCTCCTTGTGTAAAAACACAAGTAGAGGCAGGCATTATTCTAAGGCCAGCCAGTCTCAAGAAACAGAAAAAGTTCACAGGCATCAGAATACCCAAAAAAAGGTTATTCAGGCTTATTCAGTGAAATTGGGCAGGCTTCAGTCTACATATGGTAGCCACAGAGATTCGCAGGAGGACATCTTTGTGATGTTTGAAAGCCATTATCACACCAGGAAAGAACTATAGTCAGGCTGTAGAGCTGGGGTAGACACTTGTTAAA
Source organism: Sigmodon hispidus (assembly GCA_004025045.1). Taxonomy (NCBI): domain Eukaryota; kingdom Metazoa; phylum Chordata; class Mammalia; order Rodentia; family Cricetidae; genus Sigmodon; species Sigmodon hispidus. Next base: position 180,404 of record PVIH01001732.1, on the reverse strand, counting down.
CTGTACAACGGAGTTGGAAAACATGTTGCTATTACTTCTAAGTTTCTGATAGAACAGCAAAATGCATTTAGGAGATAAATACCTAAAGATGTGGGCACTCACGTAATTTTGCTTCACATCACAGAGAAGGGTATTAACAAAAATGACTCCGATATTTGTTACTTGGTTTTTATTTCTTGTATAACTTCTGTCTTTAAGCTAATTTGTCTTGTAGAGTTAATAATTACACAATCTACTCAAGTCTTCCCTCCCCATAAAGCAAACCTGGGGAAGGAGTGTTGGAACATCCAGTTGATGTATCTGTACCAGGTTTGTAACAAGGCTTCAGAGCCCACTGTCCTATGTATATACAAAATGGCAGCAGATGGAGTTTGCCTGAGTGAAGTTCCAGATTCCAGTCCTGGGCCAGAATGATGTCAGTCATCACTATGGGAACAGAATGAAGCTAAAGCTGGGTGTGAGAGCCCACATCTTTAATTTCAGCACTCAGGCAGGTGGATCTCTGAGTTCCAAGCCAGCTTGGTCAACAGAACAGAGAAACCCTGTCATCTCAAAAAACCAAATGGGGATATGAAGCCACTCAATTGCTTCATGCACTTCAACTGAGAAAATTCAAAGGTGGCAAATACATAGACTGAAAGTGACTAAGAGAAACCTCCACCCCTGAAGTAGAGTAGGTTTCCTGCTGAATATCTAATGGACATGCAGCATTCACACACACTTACTTCAGAGACTTTCACCCAAACAGCACAACCAAGAAGTACTTTTGGAAACACAAGATGGTACATTTCACATATGAAAACATGCTATTCACAAGAAGATGGCCCTGACATTAACACACGAGTCGACTGCACTGCTAAATATGGTTGTTTTTATTTTCTTTTCCTTGCCCAGCCCTATCTAAACATAAAATAAAACTAAAGGACTGAAATTAACAACCCATTAAAATCAGCAATAAGTTATGAAAATCATAAAGCTTTTTTTTTTTAAAGTAATTAAGGGCAGTTAAATTATTTAAAGAATACAAAGTCCAAACAGCTCAGGGTAAGGTCTCCAGAAAGGCTTCCCAGGGCAAAGCAGAGGCCCAGAGGGAAACCTCAGTTTGAAAGACAAAGGGGGCACATGACATCAAAGTGCAGGCTAGAAATTTCACTTAGAAGGTAACATTTCTGAAAATATGTATAAGAGCAACAATAGCACCTGCACAGTGGTCTGTGAGGAAGAAGACTGCCTGTAGAAAATGCAAATCTTTACATTAAATGAGACAAGTGCTGAACTTAACTATGTTAACTATGAGAGTATGCCTACTATGGGTATCAGATGGTTAAAAGCTGGTAAAAGGGAATGACCCTAAAAGAAAACAAAAACAGCACTGACCTTTGTCTAGCCAGCCCGGACCTCATTCATTCTGTGCACTATAAAGAGTGAGGTGTGAGGTGTTTTATCATTATCAAATGCTGCATCAAAATAGATGATTTTTTTCCCCACATTTTTTTCCACTATAAAAGACAGCTATGTTTACTTATGGACAAGCTTTAAAAAGATGTCATTTTGGTTTTCAACACATATAAACAGTTATCAAAATCTCAAATAAAAATGCTGCCGTGGCTCAGACCCTGGCCTGCTATACTGTGTGCACAACTCTTCAGATAGGCGCAGACACAGGCACATGGAGCTTTCCCTCTGTGATACAGGTGGTCATGCATGGGCTGCCCCATGCTGCCGAAGGGCTGCAAGCAGGTGGGTGTGTGCCCTAGTGCTAACAATGCAGGTAAGGTTAGCTGGCTTAGCATGGAATCCAACAGAAAGCTGAGCTGCATGATGATCTCTTTCGAAAGGCTTCATGGGAGTCTCTCCTTTTGTAGAACACAAAATGAGCTTTTTAAAAATTCATTTTTCTTAAAGAATTGATCATCCACAGGCTTCATGATAAACTGAGGCTGAGTTTTAATAGCTCTTTAGCTATCCAAGATTAATGCCTGATTATCCTGTCTTCCTTACTCTAAGTCTGATTTCGTTTCTAGGGCCAAGAAGCTCAGGAAGGGTTCACAACCCCGTCCTTCAGTGTCTACTCTACAGAGCGAGAGCAAACTAGAAAGGAGAAATGAGTCTCCACTGTCCTCTGTAGTCAACTAAGTCAACTCAAGACAGTTACACACAAGTTTGCAGCTGCTGTTAGAAACTGTATTCTTTCCAATATGTGGTATTTGTTCTACTGGGGAGGCTCTACCCCACTTTTTTGTTAAGTTATTTGCTTAAATACAGGTCTTGTGACCCTTTTGTTCAAGTATAGTTTTGTTTAGTTTTGAAGGAGACTGTATCATGAACCCCATTGAAGAGACGGTACTGACTTGGCCCAGTGAGTGATTTGCCCTGCACTGCTGTCATGCTGGGCTCTAGGAAGTGAAGGAAAGTTTGACACTGGCACTGGAGTAACCCTCGTCACTCCCAATACTCTGCAGGCTGCTGTGGTCATCAATGTCACTGATGCTGGTGGTGCTTATATTGTCCACTTCTCCATGGGAGAACTCTGTGCTTTCAACATCCACTTCAATCTCCTCTGCGAAAAGGAAGAAAGAAAAGGAACATCAATAATCTCTGTGTACTTTCAAAAGTTAAAAGGGTTATTCAATGAAGTTATCAGAGATCTCTGGCAATCAGGGCTCTTCTGCAAGGGGGCAATTCTAGTATACAGAAGTGGTCTTAATTTAGGCAGCAAGTTTACTAAAACCCTTTGACGCCAGGCCGTCTGGACCTCCCACTGAAAGCACTTGGCCTATTTGAGAATTAGTACTTAATATTAAAAGATCCCAACCCAAATGGTTTAACAACATCTGTTTTGCATTAAACCAAGAACTAATTCACAATGTTGTTTATTAATCAGGGTTGCTTTAAAGAGGAGGGTGGAGTGGGGAGAAATGAAATTAAAGATGCAAAATTTACATTTACGCATCCTAAGTTTTGGTGGTTATCACTCTACAGACAATCTATAGATTTTTACAACTGATCATAGAAAATTCTATGTATTTAGTAAGTGAAATAAACCAGCCATTAAGTCTCAAAGATTTGCTTTTGATTCTTGCATCAAATATAGCTTCAAGCCATCTCCTTCTCTCTGTGTGTGTGAGCATGTGCATGATGCTTGGAACTGAACCAAATGCCTCAAGACAAGTAAGTGCACAGTCCTCAAATACAACCTAAAATAAATGGTGCATAACCTTGGCCATACTCATGGTAATATATAGCAATACTTATTTTAAAAATAAAAGGAAGTCAAATATTGTTTTTCTCATAAAACTCAGGACTTTTCACTATTCCTATACAGTTTACATTCAATCACAAAACAATAATGGCAGAATGCTAACATCTGTTATAACTGGTGGGTATGCATGCAGGAGTTTGATTACTGACTCTTCTGTATTTCTGAGTATGTTTGGAAGTTCCCTTAAAAAGAGAAGAAGAGGGCTGGAGAGATGGCTCAGTGGTTAAGAGCACCGACTGATCTTCCGGAGGACCTGAGTTCATTCCCAGCATCCACATGGCAGCTAACAACTGTTTGTAATTCCAAGATCTGACACCCTCACACAGTTACACTAATTCACATAAAAAAATTGGCAAACACTAATTCCCATAAAAATTAAAAAAAATAATTAAAAAAAAGAGAAGAAGAAAAAAGAGCAGTCTTCAAAAAAAGCCACTCGACTAATATCTAAAAACACTTAAGACTTGTCAGGTTAAAAATTAGCAGTATTCTACCAGGCAGTGATGGCACACAGAGCCTAGGATAGCCAAGACTACCCAAAGAAACCTTGTCTCAAAAAAACCAAAAATCATCAATATTAAATTCTAGGAGTTTGTAGTGTAGAGCTGAGGATGAGTATGAACAAATCAGTAAAATTCAAACCTTTTTTGAGTGATTTCTGTTCCTAATTTTATCAAAGAACACATGGGAAGAGAAATGGTGTGCTACTCTAAAATATACAGCTAAAAATGAGTAGCACCAACAATAACACATCAATGTCTCTTCCTGAAATGAGTTCTAAGGGCACAATATCACTCCTGTGATGTTTCTTATCTTCAATCTAGTAATTTGAAAACATTAAGAACAATTTCATGGGTAGAAAGATAGCTCAGTGGTTAACAGTGTTGACTGGTCTTTCACATAACCTGATTCCAATTCCCAGCACCCATACGGCAGCTCACAAATGTCTGTAGCTCTAAGTTCCAGGGGACCGGATATCCATGGCAAGACAATGCACGTAAGAAAAAACAAAACAGAGAGAGCTGAACAGCGTGACTGTACAATGCAGCTTTGCTTCACCTCTTACTTCTTCTTCTTCCTATGTTATTGACATTTCTCAAGGAAAAGAACATTTTGAAATAAAATATTTTTTCTCTCCAAAAAAAAAAGAAAAAACAAAACAACCCCCTCCCAAATTTTTTTTTCAAATTGAAGAATGCTATACAAAGAGGCTGGCCAGTAATGCTAGCATTTTATCAATGTTTACATCATGGTTTCAGTAACTGTAACATAAGGGGGACTGAATGAAGGGTAGGTAAGAATTGCATTTTCTATAGGTCTAAAATTCTCTCAGCAGAAAGAATTTCGCTAAATATACATACAGGAAAAGTCTGCAGCAGTGTCTGATGTGTACACTAGCCAGGAGTCGGGAGTGTCCCTCCGGTAGAGTCCATTCCTAACCTCACACATGCTACACGTTGGTGCTGGTCTCCAAAACAGCAAAAGCTAGAACACAACAGTACTGGCGAACAAGAAGGCAAATGCATGGTGTCTGCAGGTCCTCCCCCTGATTCTAGAGTCCTTAGAATAAAGACACTGCCTACCTCGCTCTGAATCAGAGCGGTCTGAAGAGATAGTTGAGCCAATGCTATCCATCCGTATTCGCTCCATCTCTTGAGGACCCTGCAGCTGTTCCAGGCGCCGCTTTAAAAATCTCTGTTCTCGTTCCAAGTTTTCCAGCTGGTGCTGGCTCCTCCTTTCAGCCTCTTCAAGTTTCTAAAATGAAGAAATTTTACTTATTTGTATATAGTCCAGTCAAAAGGAATAAAACTAATTTCTGCTTAACATTTTTCTTTGGCACAGAAAATATAAATGATATACACATACATATATATGGGTACTCATGAACTCTTGCACATATAAATATAGAAAAGTACTTATTTTTTAAACACAAAGAAGTTGTCTTTTTTTGTGTGTGAGAATGCTGCATACATTACTTGAACAAGATGGAACTATAAAAGTCCATGAGGTAACCTCCACAAAAGAAAAACCTCCCACAATGTGGTATTTGATGGAAAAATACTGAGAGATACAGCCAAATAACATCATCTCCACAAGAGGGCACAACGGCCTTCCTTCTGGGTATCAGAAAGGTAATTATTATTGCCCTAGCATTCTAGGGTCTAAATAACCACACTGTCAAAAAAAGAAAGAGAAAAAAAAATAAAAACATTTCATTTAATATGATGTTATGCTGCTCCAGTGGACCAGCTTGTAAGATTTTTACAAAGGTTTCTCTTGAGGTCATTTAGGAAAGAGATGGTCTACTGAGTTGTACACAAACATGAACAGGAATCACTGCTAATGATTAACCCAGGACCCACAGTCTGGCACAGAGCTGCAAATGGAGATTCTCACCTTGATGTGTGCTTTGGCTTTGTTGAGCAAACCGAGTGTTGTGTGCCTGGTGCAGTCTGGGCCCAGTGGGATCAGAACTTTCAAGCGTTCTAAACACAGGCGCAGGTGAGCTCGTCTGAGAAAGACACCATCAAATTAGCACAGCCTGGGTATTCACCAGACACAGTCTAAAGATAGTCGTCTCCAGTTATTCAACCAACAGCCACATTTCACTCCTAAATATTAAAAGTACCTGCAAGTGTAGGGGTGCCTGACTTCTGTCTCTACCACTCTGTTCTTTGTAGACACGGTTACTTTATATAATCACTCCCATGGAACAGTTTGTTCTCTAGGTGACTGTACTGTTAGGGTGGGAAGGACACTAAAGAAGCTGAGCTTGATTTCTGAAAACATAGGCTGGAGCAGGGTTCCAGCTGCCTATCTCAAGGAGACACACACACACACACACACACACACTTTTCCCTCAGTAATTATAGCCATCCTAGGGGTTAGATGTTTGTTTATGTAGTAGGTGGAACCACATGAACACTTTTTGATCTTCAAATGTTTCAGTACTTCTAAAAATGGCAATTTCATATGAGCCGGTGTAACAGAAACAACAGAGCTGTGTGACTAAGTAGGACTGGATGAGTGGGTTCCACTGTGAGGTCCTCTACTTCCTGTCTAAGTGGACTACTAATCAACAATCTAGCTCTCCCTTTTCCAGCCTCATGACTTACCCTAAGGGTTCTACACAAGCAAAAGAAGCTACAATTATTTACGTAAAAGTCCTGAATTCTCTGACACACCATTCTCTGGAAAAATCGGGGGGGGGGTGTCCTGGAAATGCTACCAGAGAGCCTCAGAGATTTATCTTCTCAAGCTATGATCATGTACATAATGGAGACATTAAAACACCACTGTGCAGGGTGTGAACTCCTTAGAGCTGGAACTGAACTTTTTGCAACAGCCTCAGTACCAGGAATAAAATGAGCCCTCCATTTTCCTCTCAAAGGGGACTAAAACAGTTTCATTAGTTCACTGGGTCTTAATATACAAGAAATAATGTCAAGTGAAAATCTCAAATGTAGCAATTCAAAAGAGGGACAGAAAAAGGAGATGTGGCCATTATGTCCCTGAGAGTGAGGGTGATTGAGAGTGAGGTCAGAGTCTGAGCTCATGAACTGCCAGGACTGTCTCAGTGTCCACAGACCCAGCTACAATTATCCAACAATCTGAGTACAATTTCAAATCCTTTGCCTGAACTCATCATGTTAAATGTGCAGATGAAGGAATGTCTATACTTCTCTATATTTAACCATTTTAGAACTGCTCTACTGTGCTAACTCCTCGACCTCTCAAGTGAGGAGCTGCACATGATCAGACTCGTCTTGCTAAGCAGACGAAAACCCAGATCAAAACCCCACATGAGGGAAAAGTGCCTTTAAACGATTCATTAAGATGGCTGTGGTACCCGCCTACCAATGTCTTCATATGACCTGGCTCAAGGGTGTGATGGAAGCTGGTGGCTTTCTTAATAACCAGAGGCTTGGCTCTGAACTCAGCCTTCTACAAAATGAAACAAAACAGCTAGCAAAATTAAGGAAGCCTGTCAGAGGAACAGAGCTGCTGGTTTTGTTCAAATTACTCAACTCCAGAAATCTTGTACATGCAGCAAATTATTTTTTAACATTTCAGTTTTTAAAGCTAGTTTTATCCAGTATCAACATTTAAACAAACACTTAAAGGGACTTTCATTTCTCCTTCTTCTTAAAATCCATTCAGATGTTTATTTATCATGTTGTTTTTATGTACTCAGCAATATTTCAGGCATTTCTACAGCTGAAGAAAGTCAGATAATAATAACAACAGTAACAATAATAATTTAAAACAAAACAAAACTTTTTAAGAGTTTTTAGTCCTGACTCAAGAGTGATCCACTAAGCTCAGACTGAAAGAGTCACAGAGACACCAGGCAAACAACCTGAACATGGGGAGATTTACTGGAGGGTACGGAAGACCTTTAAAAGGAGTTGAAACTTAGTTTTGGAAATTTAAGGATATTGAATCTGTCTATGAAGCAAGGATTTTTCCAAGTAATTGACCCAGGGTGTGTGTGGGGGGAAGTTAAGTATATAAACTGAGATTATGGGCTGGAGACAAGGGTCAGTGCTAAGAAGACCAAGTATCAGACCTTGGTTCAATCCTCAGGGCTGAAAACAGTTACAACATAAGAACTCATACAAAACAAGACTGCAGGATTATTAAGTACCTTAGTTTGTTTCACATGAGAGAAACCAGCTGAGGTGGCATTCTATAAGTGCCAACTATGTTTAATAATCTCGGAGTCTTAATAAATTACTTAAATTTATTAAGTAATAAACCAGGAGTCAAAGTTTGATGCCCAAAACGAATAGGAAAGACAAAATCCCATTCTGAAAATGTTTTTTCCTGGCCATCATTTCTTCAGACAAGCCATTCTAAATACATTCCAAGATCAGCATATGCCAAGAAAGCATATCCAGAAATGTCATGTCCACGGGCCAGGGACACCGTTCTGCAGAGGAAGTATCTGTGTTACAGATGGTCAGTCATGCTGACTCCTAAGGGCGGAGGTGTTGCCTCTCTGTACCTTTGTCCTGTGTCTCTGCCGGGACACCAATGACCTAGACAGGACCATCTTTGGATGCCATCTGGTCTTTTCCTGCCTCCATTCCCAGGTTATCGGTGGCTCAGCAACCTCCTGTGAAGGGTTGCCAAATCATGAGCCAAAAGAGACACAGAGGTCTGGTTTGATTTGAAAATCCATACTCACTGAGGAAAACCAAATGCATATGATGTTTTTCAAAGTCTCTAAGAACTGATATCCAGAATAAGGTTTTGTAAAAAGGTATTGACCTCCATGTCACATTATACAATTGATGGATTTAGATTCATGGAAAAAAATTGTTTAATCTTAACTTGCTGGTTAGCACTTAACTTTTATTTAACACATGGATACTCTGTTAATGCATGTTTAGCCCCAAGCTAAAATCTCTTGTAAGTCAGCATGAATGACAGTATACAGCAAGGTCAGAGACAGATACTGGGGGGGGGCTGGCGTTCGAGGAAAATCCAGTTGGCATCTGTCTACATTTATTTTGGTCCAGTGGGATCATTTTTCCCTGAAGGAACCAATGTCAGTTTTTCTTAAATGTCAAATCTTGTATAAACTTCAGTGCTGAACACAGTATCACCAAACATGTAGACTTTCTACAACACAGGTTACTTTAAAGAGTTGGTGCATCAACTAAAAGTAGGCCTACAGTTGGGGGAAAGAAGAATCCCCTATCAGAAAAACAAACAAACATCATACAGTAGTGGCTTTTTTTTTCCAATCTGTTGTTTTTTTTGAGTCCTCTAGAAACTCTAATCCCCCTGCCCAACAATGAGAAACCTAACCCCGCTTGGCCCCACAAACAGCACTGGTCGATGCCCTTGGAGACACAGTCTTTCATTCTTCCACTACGGGATGCCAAGACTTTGCCAAGTAACTAAATCAAAATGGAAAATAAGTGAAGCGTTAGGGACAGTGCTTGTATTTTCCTCTCTGCTGAAAGTTACGCAACGGGCTGAGAGTCATATGCATGAGCTACATTCTTCAAGCTATGCTGGCTAGTGGCCAGGTCCTCACTCCCTACACACTCATGCATATGACAGCAGTTAGCTGCTCTCCTACACATTCTATATATCAAAGTTCCTCTGCAATTTAATATATTGAGAATCTAAAGATAGACAAAAATCTGTCTGCTTACTTTTAAAAAATGCATTAAAAATGGATCCAGATAAATCAAGCACACTGCTTTCTGCTCATGAATTTTATTTATGAAAACATATATGATCATATTCTGTTCACCTTATTCTGTTTATGAAACAAGGATGCTTGGCAGACTGCTCCTATAAACCAGTATCTGGTGACTATGCTTTGCCTACAGCTCACAGTTCTACTTCATACCCAGGTAGAAACATGGCAAGTGACCTTCATTTCCCTGGTGTGAGACTTCACTATAAGAGCCAGGGGGCCCAATGACAACAGAAATACAAACAGAAGAGCTGGGACCGTCTTTACGGTAAAAAAGAAACTGTTTTTACTCCATACTCTACTAAGTTGGCAATCATAAAATAATCACACAGAAATATCAACACGTGTCACAATGAAGTTGTAACATGTATGCACGTACATCACACTGTCAACTTTGACATGAAAGGATTCATCTAAATAAACTAGAACTTGCAATGTAGCTGGGCTGGCCTCAAATTCATGACTTTTCTGTTCTCTACTCATATCCCACTAAGGGTACCACTATACATACTGGAAATCTTTAAAAATCACTTGCTCCCAGTAAGTCTAAGTAGTTCAGAGAGTAGGCTATGTACATCCCTGGAGGTATTCCTCATTGAGCCAGAGGGCATTTGAACTCCTAAGGTTAAATATGGGGTCTTCCAGAAGTCATATTTTTCCTCAAAAGAATCTGAGAAAGCTTTACTTTATATGCAAATGAGCACACAGAATACAAAATGCACGTATAAAATAAAAGTGGGGCTGGAGAGATGGTTCAGGGATTAAGACTGTCAATAGTCCAAAGGGCTCCTGCAGAAGACTGGAGTTCAATTCCCAGCACCCATGTCAAGCCACTCACCACCACCTGTAACTCCCACTACAGGGGAATCTTAATGCTGTCTTCTGTCCTCCAAGGGCACCCACATTCCTGTGCACATACCCACATATATAGATCACACACATACATACAATTTTTTTTAAAAAAATTTAAGCTGGGTGGTAGTGGTGTACACCTTTAATCTCAGCAGTCAGGAGGCAGAGATAGGTGGATCTCGGTGAGTGTGAGACCAGCCTGGTCTATGGTAAGATCCAGGACAGTTGGGAATACAAAGAGAAACTCTGTCTCAAAAAAAAAAAAAAAAAGCTAAACATAATTAAAAATAAGCAATCAAACATCACATTATTTCAAATACCAAGTAGAGCTTTGGACTTGAGAATGTCATTTCTGACCAATGGCTGAGATTATATATCTCAAAGATTTGGAAAGTAGGAAAGAATAGACAAGGGAGCAGAGTTAAGAAAGTATGAGAAAGAGACAAGAGGAGTGTGTGTGTGAAGAAAGTGGTATCTGAGTACTCAACAAATTATGAAAAACTTGTATTCTTAATCAAGAAAGACTTCATGTTATGTAATTCAGAGAGAGGAGAACCTCAAGTACCAGTGAGACACAATGACCATCAGGAAGCAGTGCGCCCCCACCTGTCATGCCCCTGAACTAGATACTACAAAGATCTTTAAAGCTGACAACACTAACTTTTCTCCTTTGAAGATGTAAGTCTGTTCTCTACTTCCCACCTTTCCAGACCACATTTCTCATATTCATACCTTTATATATCTCATCAACATCCAAACATGCTTTTATCCCTGTCCATTGCTTAGACTGCCCTTATCGCCACTGTCCAAACGGTGAACAATTAATACAATTTTGTTTTTTAGATCTTGCTATATAAACCACATTGACCTCTCTCCATCCCCAGTCTCCTGATGTTGGGATTACAGGCGGGTGCACAGTCAAATTTTTTCTTCATGAGACTTTCCTTTACATATGACTTCAGGTAACTAATACTCGGTTTTTATATTAATCATACTGTTTGTAAGAGATGTATTGTGTGTGTATGTTGCCTGCATGTATGTAAGTACACCAGCCTATCTGTGGATTGCCAACAGACTCCAGAATCCAGCATTAGATTTCCTTAGTCTAGAGTTACAGACCATTGTGATATAAATCATGTAAATACTGGGAACCAAACCCCACTCCTCTGCAAGAGCATCAAGTGCTCTTAACCACAAATCATCTTTCTAACCCAAATCATATATTCTAGTTGAGACTAAATTTCTGTTGTAATTGTTTTCTGGCTTGGACTTTTGGGCCTAGACCAGAGGTTTGACTGGCAGTCTGGTAGTCCGACAGAAACATACAGTCGCTTATAATAATTTTACGCTGGCTGACCCAGACATATAACTTGCTAACTCCTTCATTTTAACCCATGATTCTTATCTTGTTCAGCCATGTGGCTTGGTATCTTTTCCCAGCAGCATTTCAGCTTCTTTCCTCTGCGTCTCCTGGCATCTCTGTGGCATCTCTGCTCTGTTCTTCCTGTTCTCAGAGTTTTCTGAGTCTGGTAGCCCCGCCTACACTTCCTGTCTGCCTCTGGCCAATTAGCTTTTTATTAAACCAGTAGGTGGGACAAATATTTACAACATACCAAAATAATCCCACTACAAATTTCTATTTTTACTTCAATTTTTTTAATATTAAATAGAATGAACACATAGAAGGGAGAAGAAATGTAATTTCTAGTACATATATCTGGAACTCTCCATCTCACTAAAGTTGACCTAATAATCAATTCTAGAGTTTATAAACAGTATAATTAGATGTTAAGCTGGCATCTGTGAGATCTGCTACTGAATGCTAGAACCCTAAACACCCGTGTTATTTCTGATGTAATTATAATCACCATATATGTGAAAGTGTAATCCACCAAAGAAATGAGAAACTGAGAGTCTTCCACCTAATTCCTGATACAGCTGATATCTCTTTTAATAAATAGTAGAGTTTACGAACAAGATTCATGACAGGAGCCGGAGAGATGTCCAGTAATTAAGATGGCTTACTGCTCTATTAGAGGACCAGGAGTTGAAGTCCCAGCACCTACTTTGGGTAGTTCATAAACGCCCTTAACTCCAGCTCCAAGGGATCCAGTGCTTCTTTCTGATTACTGTGGGTACCCAAATTCATATTTGTATTCATATTTTCTCTCACATGCACTTTTAAAACTATACCCAGGAACAGAATGACTTTATCAAGGTATTTACAATGGCAAAAGGCTAGTGCAACAATGCCAAATAAAATTTAAAGGTTAAAGTTCATTTGAGGGACAATTTCAAGTTTCTATTTTCTAGAAAGCAAAAAATTGTTTTAAATTTAATTTTTTAAGTTCAAGGAATGCAGAGATAGCTCAGTTGTTAAGAACATTTGCTGCTATTATAGAGAATATGAGGTTTGGCTTCATGGGTACCACGCATACATGTGATACACAAATGTACATGCAAGCAAAACACTCATACACTTATGATTAAAAAGGTATATTTTTAAAATAATTTTGAGTTCAAGTAGTAGTAACAATTACAAGTATGATGGCATAAAGGCAACCATGAAGAAAAAAAATTGAAAACAAATAGCTCAGAAACCTGGGTATATAAAGAAGTCTAAAAGTTCATATTCAGTGATACAAAAGAAAAACAATAATAAAACCCTCATAGCTTTAATCTTATCTTTACTTTTATGTTTTGTTTTGTTTGAAACAAGGTCACTCTGCAGACAAGACTGCCCTCAAACTCAGAGATCCAACTGCTTCTGCCTCCTGAGTGCTGGGAGTAAGGGTGTGCATCACCATGCCCAGATGGCTTTATATTTACATGATGTTTACAACACTATCAGGTAAACACACACACATAAATAATTATTTTTTAAATGTTCTGTCTTCATTTCCTAAGGAAAAAAAAGCTTGATCAGCCACTTTGGAATGCAGTATGGTGGTTTCTCAGAAAATTGAGAATCAATCTCCCCAAGGACCCAGAAATACCACTACTGGGTGTATACCCTAAAGATGCACAGTCACCCTCAAAAGGTATTAGCTCAACTATGTTCATAGCAGCATTATTTGTAATAGCAAGAACCTGGAAACAACCTAGATGTCCCTCAACTGAAGAATAGATTAACAAACTGTGGTACATCTACACAATGGAGTACTACTCAGCAGTAAGAAAAAATGATATCCTAAAATTTGCAGGCAAATGGATGGATTTGGAGAATATTCTCCTGAGCAAGGTATCACAAACTCAGAAAGATAATCAGGGGATGTACTCACTCATTAATGGTCTCTAAACAAACAAACAAGAAAAAAGCAAAGCAAGCCCAAGCTGTAAACCACAACCACTGAACATCTTGGGATCAGAAACACCCTGGACTGACCCTTCAGATCCCACTCCACCTATAGGAACATCTGACTCACTCTTGAGGAAGGGGGAACAAAACTAAGCATTATTGGATCAGTGAGTCTGCTGCCTGCCCAGGGAGGGGATGGGGAGTTGTGGAGAAGAAAAAATGACCTGATGTGGCGGGAGGGGGAAGGGGCCTTGAATAAGGATATAAAAGGATGAAAAAAAATAATTCAGAGGGAAAGCTGAACACAAAGTAATTTTATGTGTAGCAAATTATTTGCATTATCACCCTTGATAAGTCATGCTTATGATTTTTATTTTCTTTATAGTTATTGTTAACTTATCAGCATTTTAAATTCAATTTAGTGTTTTTCTTGATAAATACAAAATAAATAAGGAGAAAAAAAAAGAAAAATTAACCTTTTTTTTTTTTTTTTTAACTGAGAATCTGAATAAGTAGGCTGGCCTGGAACTCACCATTTTCGCTGCCATCTTAAAACAGCTGCCCAATTTATAGACTTGAGCCATCAGGCTTGGCTTAAGACTTCATTTTAGACAACCTGCCTCATTTGAGAAAAATAATCACTAAGGCCTTATAGAAGCAAATGCTCTTCACTGGAACTCCTACCAGGAGCCTCCAGAGCTTAAGACTTAACAGGAACTGTTCACTCATGTGCATTCTGTGCTAAATCTAGTTTCTATGCATACACCCTCTCTCTACCTGTTTATAAGGATTTGGGATTGTTGGGTTTTTTTTTTTCTTCTTCTTCAAACAAAAACAAAAACTAGCTTCATCATTCATTCAGCATATTTCTTCAGTCACACAAGAACTTTCTGTATTCCAGGTTTCAAGGTCTGGGAAATAGGGCTACATCGCTGGAGAAAACAGTGGCAATTTGTTCTAAATACAAAATAGCTTATTTTCTTTTGGCAACTCTCCAAGGTTTCGGTGGAGGGAAAGGATATTGCTCTCTGGACGGATCAGGCTCTGGACCTGGACTACTGTCAAAACTTAGCTGTGGGTGGGAGAGAATTTTTTTTTTTTTAAATTATCTTTCACATCAGTTTGGAAACAGATTAAAGACTTCTGCCTTATTAACAGTTTTCTATTCTTCAGTCTTTTGTGGGTGTTCATCCCTTTTCTGGCAGCTCCCATTGGCTGATTTAATGGTACCAAGGGGCTGAGAAGTATTACTGTCCAGAGGAAAAAGCATTCTCTCACAGGGACTGGGAAAGCAATCTGCAATCACAACAGTAGCTACTTGTTAATTTTCTATTTGAAACACAGTGATGTCAATAGTATTGTACCCTGCCAGCAACCATGGGGTAAAGTACATTTTGAAACCAAAACAAACTTCCTACGTGCTGGCAGATCAGATGTGAGACACAGTGATAAGCTGCCCTGAGACACCACGTTAGTTTCTTACACAATATGCACACAAGAATTAAATCTCTTCTACACAAGTTTATGTCTAACTCAACACCACTCCAATCTGGA
The DNA here is from genome assembly GCA_004025045.1 of Sigmodon hispidus. Classification (NCBI taxonomy): domain Eukaryota; kingdom Metazoa; phylum Chordata; class Mammalia; order Rodentia; family Cricetidae; genus Sigmodon; species Sigmodon hispidus. Next base: position 165,221 of record PVIH01001732.1, on the reverse strand, counting down.
GCCAAATACAACTGTTTTACTGTAATCAAATTACCGTTCAAGATGACAGTGACATCAAATGATCTTACACAGCACAAACAGCCTTAAAGACTGCTTGACAATTTAACTGTTGAGAGGACAGATATGACAACTGAAACCTGTGTTCTTTAAAATGCCCCCTTCTCAGATGCGTTACTCTAACAGCTTACTTAAGGTGGTGTATAAATGTAGAAGGAAATACATGATTTACTAAATGAACAAGAGCGATCCTAGGAATTAATGCATCCCAAAAATGTGGATGTTTAGTTTGCACCGAGGAAAAGTAACCTGAGATGGAGAGCAGACCAACAGTGGGAAGGGTGCTCACTCCTAGCAGATGGCAAATGGTTGGACATTGCTGGACATCTGCCAATTCAGTCAAGCTAGCTAGGAATTATTTTTAAAGTCCCATTTTATCATAATTTCTCCCCAAATCAAAACGTTGTGGTTTTGTTTGGGAGAGAGGAGGATAAAGAAATTTGGGGCAGGAAAAGGACAACACAGAACAATCGTTGGCCAATGTGCTTTGCTTCACAAACTTAACTGGCCATCTAGAATCTTAAAACTCACAGAATGTAAGATATGCCACAGTCTTGGTAATGACAAAAAACTGATTGTTTTGATATACTGTCTTATTTATAAATTACTTAACTGCCTGAGTTTTACCTTTCATTACCTTACGTCATGTGTCACATGGTAGGTGTGTGTGTGTCCCCTGACCACAAAGAGCCCAAATGAAAAGTAATTTCTTAATTTCTTTTGGAAGCAGCCTAGAACAGTAGAACACATGGTGCCAATCCGAAACGCCCTTCTGATACATTTTTTTCAGTGTTGTATTAGATATTGACCAACAAGTCTTTCTAAAGCAACTAGAATGTATTTCTAAAAATTGCACTTTTTCTGAAAAGAAGGTGTCCAATGAACTATGTTGTGATATATTACACATTTAATAAAAAATAATCTGGAATAACAGAATCACCCACAGCCAAGTCATGAAGGTCAGGGAGTGGTGGCCACACCTTTAATCCCATCACTTGGGAGACTGAGAACTCTGTGAGCTCAAGGCCTAACAGCCAGGCAGTGGTGGACACCTGCACACCAATAGTCCCAGCACTTGGGAGGCAGATCACTGTGAGTTCAAGGCCAGCCTCGTCTACAAAGCAATTTCCAGGACATCCATAACTACACAGAAAACTCTGTCTCAAAAAAAACAAACAAAAAAACAAAAACAAAGACTGGAGAGATGGATCAGTCCTCCTACACTGCAGACTTATTTTTATTAAATTACAATATATCACTAGAGAACTAACAATTCTCTAAAAGATATGAGTCAAAGTGGTTGATTTAAAACACACTGTCGTAACTCTGTTCTGACTTGCTTTTATTTACAGTTGTCTGAATCTTAGCCTGACTCTTCTGGAAAAGCTCAGGGAACATAAAATGGGGGCAGTACAGGGACTCTGGCATTGCTCGTGTCACTCCATCCTTAGCTCAATGCTGCCAATTTACCGTACAGCTTACTCTATGAGAAAGATATTCCTTGGTTTTATTTTCTTAGTTAACAAATAATAATTGTACACTTTGATTACATCAATAGCTCTGGAGAACAACACAGAAAAAATTCATGTAATTCCATAAATTTGAGATAAAAGAAAAACCAAGTGGAGGAAAAGGTGTTCACTGTTATCATTGCCAGTGAAAGCCTCAGTATTCATCAGAGCAGATGAGATGGCAGTCTGCTCTACACATACCACTCCAACAAGAAATAAACACTATTGTCCCAACAAAGAAGCCAATAAGGTTTGGAGATTATGTCTGCCAAGCCTGTCTGTATTTCCTTTCAAATAATGCAGAATCAAAGTCCTGAAACAGCATTTGGGGGTTACCAACATCTCTTATTTTCAAAAGATATATGTAGGATCCTTTGAAATGGTGAAATATAATACTCAATAATTATTTATTCAATTTTTCTTTAAAAATACCAGTATTTAACACTGCAAGCCAAGAAAACCATGCTCCCTCTTCATGTAAGTCAACATACAGCAATGCTTTCAAGAGAGTTACAGGAACTCTGAATCCAACCGCTTCAGAAGAGCCGTGGAAGAGCTATCTCCTTTACAAGTCACTGACTCAACCTCCCTGTATTATATTTGACTGCTAAGGTGGAATTTCTAATGGGGGGGGGAGAACTTACTTGAAAAAAATTGTTTGTTTGTTTTGCAAAATACATGCTGAATAATTTGACTTCACTTCAGAGCAAGTGACAAGCTATATTTGAATTCAAACACACACTGAAGACATAAGACCAGTTTTGACAAACTACTGAAATACTATGCAGATCACAATAAGCATGTATGACCAAGCTGTTCACACCAGCTTTAGCCCACAATAGCCCCCCACAATGAATTTACCTTAACTCCCATCTGCCACACACACAACCCAGCACTTTATTATATTCTTTGCAGGGGCTCTGTAATAATACTTTGTCTTCTACCTGGTTAGGTTATAATCAAGAGTAGGACCCAGGGCTTCTTGTTTTATTTTCTCTCTAGTACCTAGCAGAGTCCATGCTAATAACTGCTTGTCGGTTGATCTGTAATTAGACTCAAGGAATCTGTCAGTACCAGAACTAAGCCACTCCAAATGAACTCCCATTTCCACCCAAGATTTCAAATTGAAAACCCTATCTTGAGGTTAATGGTGTTCAGAAGACAGCAGCATAGATACCTGACAACCATCTATTATGAATTGCCATAGATTAAGTGTTCAAAGGAAGTTAAAACAAAGCCATGAAGTTTGAGAAAAGTCTTAAGCCTGTATGTTTACTCTTTCCTACTTATTTCACCTATAAATGAGAAGGCAGGAATGGGGTGCAGAGACTACATTGCATTTTACTGGGAAGAGAAAAGTTGCTGCTTCCTTGCTACCCACTGCTGGACCTGTAGTAACACCCAACCACTCTGTACTCAACGGTTCCAAGCTCTACCAAAAGTACTGAGAAAGCCTGGACAGGAGATGTCACTTTCTACTGAAACAAAACATGGGTAATCCAGATTTCCCAAATGTAAACAAAAGAGTTTTGGACAAAAGTAGAATACAGTTCTTTATACTATTTCTAAAAGTTTCTTCAATAAAAAGCTGTCTTCTGGAAACAGTATTTACGACTGAAGTGCTAAGAGGCTCTGTTCTCAAGCTAATGTTTAAAAACATTTCTATTTCACCATGGCATACATACGCACACACTATAACAGAAACGTTTTAAACATCAGAGTGGCTGGGAGACAGCTTAGCTTTGATGCCCACTGCTCAAGCACAAGGCGCTGCATTCAGATCCCCAGAGCCCACATAAGAGCTGGGCATGGTGGCTGATGCCTGTAAGTTCAGTCTTCCTTGAAGAGGTGGGCAGAGACAAGCGGATACCTGAGGTTCATTGGCACACACACACACACACACACACACACACACACACACACACACACACACTTAGGTTAAAAGCTCTAGCTGTACAACCACAAAGACTTCAGTTTACTTCCCAGAAAGTACTTTAGCTGTTGAACCATCTAGCCACTCACTTCATTGACAAATTTTAAACAAAAGAAATTTCATTATTTTATTATGGTAAATTCTAAGACCAATTAAAATTTATTGTTGATACATTCACTTATGTGTGTGAAGCACTCATATGCCATGCATGTGGAGAGGAGGTCAGAGGACAACTTGGGGCGCTGGTTCTCTGTCCGCCATGTGGATTGAACTCGGGTTGTCAGGCTTGGAGACAGGTGCCTTTATCTGCACAGTCATCCCACCAGCATCCAGTTAAAAATTTTATGATGATACATAAATGCCAGTTCATTTTAGAAAACTAAATTAGGAATTATAATTGTATGTGTGTGTACACGCACGCGCACGCATGACAATATATGCATGAGTGCTGGTACCCAGAGAGACCAGAAGCATGGGATCCCTCTAAAGCTGGAGTGATAAGCAACTTTGAGTCACTTGATTTTTATGCTTTGAACAGAACTCTGAGATTTCCCTGGAAGAGTAATATGTGATCTTAACCACTGGGCTAGCTTCCCCAGCCCATCAATTCATCTTAAACAAATTAAATTATCAATTTCTAAATTTGTCAAACATTTAACTGCTATTAGCCTAAATAATGACTTTAAAGCCAACCCATGCTACATTATTGGAGGTGGCTCAAAAAAGTAAAATAATGTGAATGAATATGTGTATGTGGTTTTTTTTTTTTTCATAGAAAAAAGGGTCTTGGTTTTTATGCCATTTAGAGTAAAAGTCAAATTATAACTGAGTACTTGGTCAGCTCTACCAACTGAAACATGAAAGAAATGTACCACAGCACCTGTGAGATCATCCCACTCCAGAGGCATTGTCCCATAATATGCCTGCTTTAGTAGAAGGCCCATTATGAAACCCAGGCACCACAATACTTCCTAAGCGGGTCACACTCCCTAGAATATCCTATGGGGACAAACTGTTCTCTCTGAAGCAGGAGTGGAGAACAAAACTATTTTTTTCTGGAAGGGGAAGATGTTTGCAGGGTTGCAACTATCTCACTTTGTGTCTTCCTAAAATATTTTCTATCTTGAAGTGGCAGGATTCACACAGAAGAGGGACAGGGAAAGGGAAACAGGAGGAGGCATAGCTAAATTTGACTTGACATTTAACTTTTTTCTCTTAATCTAACAAAAGATGTAACCTGCTACAGAAAGTTATTATTGCAGTGGGTAACTGTTAGACAAGGCAAGGTACTGTGTGTCGGTACGGTACAGAAGCCTGTGCTCTCCCTCTCTCATGGGGCGTCCAGCTAGAAGGAACACATGTGCTCTCTAGAGACATGAAGTTGAAGAAGCAACACAAAAGGGGACGTTCAAGAGTTTGAGGCCAATGTGCATAACCAGGAAAGGCTTTGTGAAAACTGTGTATTCTGTATGTGTCTTGAAGGTGCCATGAATGAGCTCTCGCTTGGGGCTTGGAAATCCAGGCTTCTACCCTAGCTTTGTCATTCACCATCTGGGTGGGGTGTACAGTGGCGGGGGGGGGGGGGGGGGGGGGGGGGGGGGGGGGGGGGGGGGGGGGGG